>JALBZD010001095.1:0-10776 GCA_038050675.1 Globisporangium cylindrosporum | reverse complement strand
TCCCCCCCCCCCCCCCCAGGTCCTAGGTGCGACACAACTGCATTTTTTATCCAGACTGTGCATTCTGCCTAGAGATACTAGCCTATCCCTGCTTTCTTCCCCTTCTTCTCCTTCTTCTCACCGAGGTCTTCGTTGACGCGTATCGCAGCACCAGTTCAAACAGTGAGAAACGAGTCGGACTGCACGGAAGGATCTACTGGTCGCCCACGACACGGTTTCGCACGTTCCCGAAGGTAGATGCTCTTCGCCGTTTCGTCTTGTCTGGGAGAAGTGGCGCGGTGACTGTGATCCGCAAGCAATTGTCATCAAGCGCAGGACGGGTGGGTCGGCGACTGCGAGAGCGCGTGCACCCACAGGAGCTTGGCGTAGCGCCGAAGCCCATGATGAGAAAGTAGGTCGGTAGGGCAAGAGAAACACACCGCTGCTCCGCACACGTATGAACTGACAAACAAGCAGTGCACGTCCAACAGGCCGAGACACTCCTTCACCGTACGCCGTACTGCTTATCCTTGAGGAAAACGTCGTCGGCTATGCCTTCGCCAGTACTGCCGGCGTGGTTTGCAGTCGCCGCACAAAGGTCGAAAGTACAGTTAGAAGAGGCCAGATCCTGCTGTTGCTAGATGGGGGGTGTCTTCTACGCCAATGCTATGCTAACTAAACTTCGGCTCGATTATTTCAAGATAGCAATTCCGCCTGCCTCACTCTTCAAGTCGACTCACTGGAAGCCCAACATATCTTCGACACCTTATTGCTGCTACCCAATCGACCCACTCTTACGTCATCTCTGCGTCGGATGAACACTGTCACGTGATCCAGCTGAGAGAACAGAGCAGGATCGTCACAGAGCACCAGACCAACCAATGAAGGGCGTCGTAGTTGTGGTTGCGCTCCAATGAATGGTACTTGAAAGTAATTGTCATGTTGTGCAAGTCAATCTATAGTTTGTATTTGTGTAGTATCTTGTCATCGACATTGTTGGAGTACAGTAAACGATAACACTGTTTGCCTTCCTACTTCTTCTGGTGGTTGATGAAGCGCATGGCCAGCAACGCCAGAATGCGAAAGAACACGGTGAACGCGATCACAATGACAAAGTTCATGGCAATCTCGTCGTACTTCATCGCGAACACTTGCTCCGTGAACTCCTTCACCGTCACGTGGCTCATGTCCACGGGGGCATTCTTCAGCGGCTGGCAGCCGAGCTCCGAGCCAACGTTGGTGAACTCGCCGAGAGCCACGTCGAATGTCGTGTTACTCGGACAATTGGAGAACACGAGCGCAATGAAGATCGACAGTGAGTACGTGTGCGGCGTGATGTAGTAGAGCCACTTGAGCCCCGAGGGGATCGCGTCGGTCGGCGGACTGAAGCCCATGAACAAGAAGTATACCGACGTTACTAGCACACCGATGATAGCCGCAGTCTCGTGGTTTGGGAACGCGTAGGCGAGGAAGTGGCCGAGGTACGCGTGGTACAGGATCATGAGCGACATGTTGAGCCAGAAGAATACCGCGGCCCAGAACCCATCGAAGCCGACCATCGGGAAGAAGATCACGGTGAAGATCAGTCCACTGCCAAACACGTACGGCAGCTCCGCCACCGTCGACGCGAAGAAGTACCAGAATGCGCTGTAGGTCTGCGAAGCGCGCTCTCGGTACACGGAGGCGCGCTCGTGGATCACGACAGGGATCAGACTCTCGAACGACGCGAGACCGTTGAAGATTAGTACGAGGAAGATCATACCGATGCCCGAGTTGACACCCTGGAACGAAGTGTAGTCGACACCCTGGAACACCAAGCCGAAGAGCACTGCGAGAAGGATCGACATGAAGAGCCGACTCAGATTGAACGACGCTGTGCGCCAGTACATTGTGAAGTAGCGGCCGACGACGAATTTCATTTGGGTCACGGATGACGCCGCGCGCTTCTGCGTGAAGATGAGTTCAGAGCTACTAGGTGCTGGGTGGCCAACACCGTCCTTTGCGATCTCAGCGACCAATGACTGCATATGCTCGCTCTCGCTGAAGTACTTGACGAAGTCCATGTCGCTGGCGCTGCTGTTGCTCACACCGGCGCCAATGCACTCGAGCATCCATGTCGCTGGGTTGTAGCCCTTGGGAAGAGGAGGGGTACCTGGGATCTCTGTGAAGTAGCTGATCAGGTTGCGACAGCCCTTGCCGAGGTCGCCGAAGAACACAGTCTCACCACCACGCTTGAGCAGGAGCAGGTTGTCGAACAAGTAGAACACCTCCGACGAAGGTTGATGAATCGTGCACACGATCGTGCGACCAGTGTTCGCCACTTTACGCACGCCGTCCATGATCAACTTGGCAGAGCGAGCATCCAGGCCACTTGTCGGCTCATCCAAGAACAGCACACTCGGCTGCGCAGCAAGCTCCACGCCAATCGTCAAACGCTTCATCTGCTCGACCGAAGAGCCTCGAATGATCTGGTCAGCAATCGCGTGCATGTCCAACAGGTCGAGGCACTCGTTGACCGAGTCATACTTTGTACTGGCAGGCACACTAGCATCTTGGCGCAAGAAGGCGCTGAACGTCAATGCCTCGCGGATCGTCGACGCCTCCGAGTGGATGTCCATCTGCTCGCAGTAGCCCGTGCAGCGACGGATTGCCAAGTCATTCGCCTCGTAGCCATTCAACAAGATCTTACCCTGGATCTTGCCGCCAGTCTTGCGTCCAGCGATGACGTCCATCAACGTCGTCTTACCAGCGCCAGACGAGCCCATGAGCGCAGTCATTGTACCCGGCAGCGCGTATCCGGTGATTCCCTTGAGCAAGTCGATGGTTTCCTTCGGGTTGCTCGGCAGAGGCACAGTATACCACAAGTCCGTGAACGCGAGAGTGACTGGAACAAAATTCCTCTCGTGGTTTTGAACAGCGATCGCCACTTCACCGGCGTTCGAGGAAGAGCCCGGTGTGGACGACGAGATCTTTGGCGTCGTGGCGAGCGCGTAGCTACTCTCTGCTTCGTTCTCACTCTTGCTCGTGATGCTCACGTTCTCTGGGCTCTCGTAGCGCTTGTACTCGAGCACGAAGTATGAGAAAGACATGAAAAGCACGTAGACGATCACCAAGTAGATCACGCTGTAGACTACCCACTCCTTCTCCGACGGGATGTCGAAGAGATCCAAGTAGTACAGACCCATGGTCTTGCCACTGAACTCCTCGCAGTAGTTCACGCCGCCGTGCTCGCACACGTCCAACTTCGACGAGCGGTATTCGTTCACCGCCATGGCGCGCACGCTCCAGCTGATCGGACTGAGCCAGTACAGCCAGATGAAGTAGTCTGGGATCTTGCTCTTGAGCACCACGAAGCCGGCAAAGAGCACGAAAAACAGGATTGACACCATCGCCAGCGGGTTCGCGACGTTCACGTTCGGTGACACCGCCGACACGAAGAAAAACCAGGCGCCAAACGCCATGTTTGTCAGCAGGAGAAGCGCTTCAAACATGAGGAACGGACCCGCAGACGATGTGAAGCCGCATACCCAGTACACCAATGACCCGAAGAAGACCGTCTCAACCGCTGCGAGTGGGATCAGACTCAGCGAATTTGCCAGCACGTAAGACGACGTGCGGTAGAAGTTGGCGCCGCGCTGCTTGTAGAAAATGTCGCGTGCCGCGATGAACGTCGGAATGAGCGACATCTGACCGAGCGACAGGAACAACACCGCAGAGAAGATGACTCCGATCACGACTTGCACTTTCGTTGGGTTAAACTGGTAGAACGTCGTGGCGTATAGAATCCCCATCAAGATGATCATCACCGCGCGGCCCATCAGAAACGGCGTGTTACGGGCTGTCACGAGCGACTCGCGCTTGATCAGCGCGCGCGTGTTCCCCCAGAACGTCTGGTGGAACTCTGGCGTTGGATCCATGTGGTCCAGCACATTGTCCAGCAGCTCCGGGCGGTGCGGAGCGACGAGCGAGGACAGCATGGCGTCGTAGATGGCGGAGCGTCGAAATACATCGGCAAACTCGCTTGGGAAGCGAGGTTGCTGGCGAGACTTGTCGCCCACGTCAACTTCGTACACCCGCTGCTCCTTCGTGCCGAGGTCGAGTAGGAAATCGGCTATGTCACGTCCTGGAGGGCACACAAAGCCCAGGTCCAGGAAATAGCCGACGACTTGCTCGCGAGGGCCGTGATACATCACCTCACCCTTGTTCATGATCATCACGTCGTCAAAGAGCGCGAACACCTCTGGCGATGGCTGCAGAAGCGCGATCACCACGGTCTTGCGGAACTTCCTCGCGATACTGCGTTGCGTGTTGATGATGTCAAAAGTCGCCGCGCTGTCGAGCCCCGTACTGACCTCGTCCATAAGAGCCACATACTTCATGCCGAACTCCATCTCGCCAGTCGTCACGCGTTTGCGCTCGCCACCGGAGACACCGCGCGTCATCGCATCGCCGACGATTGTGTTCTGGCAGTTGTCGAGACCGAGCTGCTGGATGATGACCTCAGGGTAGTGCTCGAACATGGCTCTCGCGGCGACAAGCGCCTCCTGGTTCTCTTGCGGACTGCCGTTTGCCAGTAGCTCTTCGCCACGACGACTGAGCTCTCCGCCGCAGAAAGTGTGCGCGAACTCGAGCGTCTCCTTCACAGTCAGCGTCGGGTAATGCTTGTCGCGCTGGTTCACGTACGCGATAAACTGCGGCAGCACCTTCTTGATTTCAGCCAGCGGCTTGCCGTTGTACGTGATGTCGCCGTCCGCAATGATGTTCTTCTCCATCGGGAAGCGACCACTGATGATTTTCATGAGCGAGGACTTGCCGGAGCCCGGCTGACCCAGCACGAGCGTCGTCGTCCCAGGCTTGAACACGCAGCTGACGTTCTTGAGGATCTCCTTGTGCACGACGGTCTTCTTGGCGACGAGGCCTGCGAGCCCTTTCTTGAACTCGTTCGCGAGCGTCGGCAGTTCCACTATCTGGGACGACGCCGACGCCGATGTCTCGGAGGCCACAGCGATTTCCGCCGTGAGTGACAGGTTGTTCACGCGCACCTCCATCTGCGGTAGTGCGCGACCTAGCGCTGCTTCGAGCTTGGTCGCCACGTGGTCGTGGAGCGCGTGCGGACCCTGTGCCATCAGCGCCTTACCGGACGTGTACGCGATGCGTGGCTTGAGCTCGTCGGCAGAGTGATAGTCGGTGACAATGGCATCAGACCCGGTACTCTCGCTCGTCTGGAGAATCGGCGCATCGGATGCAGTCATAGTGTTGGTGCGCTAGTGATGCTACTGCTGCTGCTGGTGGTTGGGTTTCAAAGGTGTGGCAACAGATGCTGCTCGTGTGCTGGTGGTGCTCTGATGTGAACGATGGATGGAGAATTGGTAAGTGAGCGACAGTGAGTGGCCGAAGCGGAGGGAGCACAACGCATAGCACGACGCATAGCGCGTGATGCTCTATGCCGCTGTGGCTCTCTGCTGATGACGCCTGCGTTCAGGGACGACCGCCATACCGAGGCGTCTACATGCGCTTTTCGTATGCGGACGCGCACTTCGAAGTCCAGCAAAAAACCAGTTGAGCAATTAATTGTACCAATAAAACCATTTGGTGGACTGGGTTTTTGCTGGTGGTGATGAGTCCATTCCACTAAAGCGGCGATTTCGACAATGCGCACAATCAATTGTGAAATGTACCACCCATTCGATCTTCGGCTCACTGGGCCTACGCAACAGCCCAAGATGAGTCTAAATCCAATCAGAGTCATCAATTCACAATCGTAATCAGCTCTCTCGATGCGCGGGATCTCAGTGTACTAATCGAGTGAGCGAGTGCCTGTGAATACACTTCACTCGCCTTGGCTGAGCGAACAGAGAGTGCCAGGCACAAACGAAGCATGTTGCACTCTGGAGTGATTTGGTTGATCCAACTAAGTCGCTTGATCACCACCCCTCACCTTGACGAACGAGCACGACGCACCAAGTTTACTGTCGTTCCAGTCGCTCACGGGGGGCACAGCATCAGCAAACATAGTCGATGTTAGATGCAGGGAGGCCACGCATGTGTCGTCACGTTAAACGAGAATACAAATATACACCAGGTGTCCCGGAGAACGCCCAGAGCGAGCGCAGCACACCACCAAGCGATAACAGAACTCGGTCTGGATTGTCTCTAGACAGCACAGCTAGCACCTACACAGCACTGTACTTGCTGTCGGCATGGGGGGAATGTGGGTTTATCGTATCTATCAATTGTTTAGCGCCCGTGCCCATGCGTGCCTGCTGCGTCCGTCATCGGGACAAGCGCCAGAACTGTCACGCTTTTCCACCTCAACACAGGATAACCAACAGTAAAAGAAAAAAACGAATAGGAAATACATCCACCACTTGCTACGATAGAATCCAACCTGACTCAGCGCAATTTCTATGGCTTGCTGGACCTTCCGACGCGACTATTGGCTATTTCAGGCAGAGTCACTATTTTCGTTGAGACTGCGCCGCGAACGATATCTTCGTCTTGGGCGCGCCCAAAGGCTCCTGAATATAGAATCGTACTCATCCACGATCTCGCCGCCGTTGTGTGTATCCACGTCGTGTTGCAAGTGATGCCTTGGATACTGTAATTAAAGGAACCGCTGAGAAGAAACCTCCGATCGATGACACTGAACTGGGAAACATCGACAAATGGCAATCACAGGATAAAACTACAGAGCAACAGGATTCCCTTGAGCTGTGCTACATCAAATGCGTACCTTTACATGGTTGGAGTGCGGTGGATAGTGGATCTTGGTTCTGTTACGCCGCAAAAGTGGGATCAAACTGGAGTGGTTGAACGACTTCGTATAATCTGTTATTACACGAACTCTAACACCGTGATCATGCGCATCCATTATCGCTTCTGCTATCTGAACATGTGTGAACAAACAGCGCAACAGAAAGACACAATACAATTAGCTCTGGAGCCAAACACGTCCTACCATCGCGCGCGGTAACAAAGCTTACCTCGTAGCAGGTAATGGTGTATATACACACATCCAGGGTGTCTTGAGCGGACTGGAGGTAACTTAAGAACTTTAAAAACAAGACCCCTCTGCCTCTGCCGCGTGGAGATTGTGGTAGTCTGGATCTCGACACCGTCGATTATGTAGGAAGTCCCAGCACGGGAGTCGACGATCAGGAAATCGTAAGTACCCAGATAGGTACTTCGTGGTGGCGGGTTGTGTGGCGGCGGGGTCCTCTCGGATAGAGTATTGCGTGTCGGTGCCCTTTCGGGTGACTACTCGTAACTAAAATCAATTTCAGGCTTGTTACCCTTCTTCTCGATTTCCAACGCTCTTTCTGGTGCTGGGACTCGAACTCACTTCGCTGCCATCACTCCCGGCGTCGCTTGTTCCGTGTCCTCGTCCGCTTACGTTACGAGCATTAGTACTGGTCCTCCTTCCGCTGCTACCGCTCCCACTGACTCGGACTCGGCAATCTACTCCGCCAATGCTGCATCTTTTCTCGCGACTGCCTTTTTCAGGCCCGAGCGCCCGAGCCCGAGCAAGTCTGCGATGAGAGGCAGCCCCGCAGTCTTTCTATACTCAGTTTTCTTCATGAAGAGACCACTGCGGAGGAGGGTCATCGCCGTGAGGAGTTCATCATTCTTGATCACGTGACACTTTTTTCGTTCCATTTGCGAGCTGTTGGCTCGCGCCGGCATTGCTACTGCGTCGGCCGTGCTGTCGTTGCTGCTGCTGCCGTTGAAGTTAAAGATGGATGAGAACCTTCGCTCCAAACAAACAACAAGTGGCTCGGATCCGGACCCGAGCCATTTCCTAATTGAGCGAGAATTCTCACTTTTTCCGACAGTTAACCATTGTGAATTCACAGCAAATTCTTTTCCGTTATCCAAATTACCAAATGCAAATACGAAAGTTGCTGAGTGCTTCAGACTACCTGAACGTATCGATGTGCAGATAATCAAGATTTGCACACCTCATTCCGATCCATAGCGTTCCCAGAGACGGTCGAAATGTCGCTTCATGCACTGGAGGATGCGGCCGCCACGGTGAACCACCAGTCTCGTCGTTTTTTCTGACTCCCCGTTTGCTCCAGTTCAGCGAACCGTGCAAGAGATATTCGCCATCAATAATGCAAAACTGTTTGTCCAATTCCACACAATGACAAATGTTGAGTGACCGCAGACCGTCATCTCAACCGTAATGAAAGCAAACAAGAGAGCACTTACCTTGTAATGCATTGTACGGCTGGAAAAACGAACTGCGATATTGTTGCTGTTAAGTAGTTCGATCTGCGATCCGCGCAGTTCTGTTTGTCCTTCGTTCATCAGAACCTGGATCACAACGCCTCTCTCCGCCAATTTGACTCTCAAAAGCGCTCGTCGCAACTAGAACAACACACACGTCAATTATAACTAAAACACAAACATCCGCCACAAATGCTTCGAGTTGCCATTATGTACCGGTTTGCATGTGAAGCAGTAGACACTGACGTCAATCGTTGCTGTTGCGTTGTCGATGCGCGTGATCATAGACAGCGGCGACGGTCCTTCCGAGTGCGCCTTGACAGAGCAGGTGCGAGCACACCCGTCACGCTCGCGAAAGTCTCGACAGGGATACGCTTTGTTGGGAAACACGAATTCCTTGACGCATGTTGAAGACGCTCACGTCTGAGAAGAAGCCTGAGACTGAAAACTCAGGTCTCTCAAATCGCATTATTTTTCAAAATGCATAAGCTGAGCAAATGCAATTTCTCAAACTCGCACTTTTTCAAACAGTATTTGGCTCGACTCCAGCGAAAATGCTCACAGCTTCTTCCTTTCCAAGCCAACCCAGGTTGTGCAAATCACACACCTTTAAACCCAGAATGGTTCGGATTCTCCGGACGAAATCACAGATTTTATATCACAATTTTCGGTATACAAAAATATCAAGTTAGGAACCATCTGAGGAATTGATTTAGAAATCGTCAAATACAACACCGGATTAAAAATGAAAGCACTGGATTAAGGAGAGTCAAATCATTATTAAAATTAAGTATTTACTAAGCAGGAAATGGCTCGAGTTTCTGTAATAGAATAATCGAATTAGAACATCTCAGCTCAATTTCATTCTCATTACCTCATTTTATCAAACAGGGTGGGTTCAGATCGATAAAATCGAAACAAGGTAGAACGTAGAGTGAAGGCAGGCCACGATATTTGCATTAGTCCCTTTCATACATTATAGATCATAATATGCACACGTTATCAAACTTATAACATACAGATATGTTATCAGCACTTTTGAGGCTCGTTTTTGATACCACAGTGCGGGCCAAAATCTTCAGAATGTCTCTTTTTTTTAAAACGAAAATGTAGATTTCCCCCTTAATTTCCCCTCTTCAGTGCTGAAATCTTCAGATATGATAGAAAACATGTGAAACGTTCTCATGGCGAAAGCACGACTTTATTTGACCACTGTAATGGGACTAAGCTAAGCCCCTTGTTTAGCTCACTACAAGAGGAAACTGAACCGTGGCGAGGAAACGCTGGAAGGCGCTTGCGAGGTTGAAGGTAAATTTGCAACTGAATTGAAATGCTGTTATGGTTCCTGTCGCTACTCCTAATGAACCCCAAGGGCTCCTAGAGGTTTTATGGCTAAAACCTACACATGTATGAATAAAACCTACTAACTGATAGATAAAACCTTGGGTACACTGAGGTTCAACCCATAGAACATTGAACTTGAAGTCCTGTTGAGGATTCCCCGCGAAGTAATTGGCTCCCGCCACTCGCTTCAACCAACAGAGACACGTTGGGCGCGTCGCCAGTGTTATCATTCTGTACTTGAATGCAAATCTTGAACTTGAACTCTCGTGTCGACGCTGCAGTGTCGCCGGATGGTTTCTGGGAAGATGAATAATGATGATGCAGCGTCGCCACTTCATCTAGAGGACAACTGACTACCTTAAGCCCTGGCTCTCATGTCTTAACCTGTTGAGACATGTCCCGCTCCTCTCTATCTCATCACCGGTGCCCAGCACCCATTGAGATATGTACTGAGATACGTACTGAGACGTGTAATGAGAGGCCCATTACAACCGCTTGGTGACCACGTCTTGGGAAATACAACTTTAAAGAGTATGTCATAAACATAAGGACAGGTAAAAACAGAGCATATGGGGGCGTCCAAGGCTTGATTATAGCGCCAAAAGGCTCGGTTGGGAATTCAATGACTGTTAATACGCGGTCTTCTTGTCTTTGCTTCTCACAATTATAGTGCACCTGTTAAACATCGAGTTGGGCAGCTTCACAAGGAGGTCAACCAAAATCTCATCCCACACAGCTGATATTGCCGCTTTGTGCTCGCCTACAGACGAATACTGGCGTGCGTTCTTGTAGAGCCGGCGCACCATGATGTCCCACAAGTTTTCGATGGGTTTAGATTTGGTGATAGTGCTGACCAGTCCATGGCAGGGGTGTTGAGGTCGGCGAGAAAGTCCTTTGTAGCTCGAGCTTGATGAATGCTTGCGTTATTGTGCAGAAAAACGTAGCCGTCATGAATGCTGTCCGTGAGCTCGAAGAGATACGTCGTGAGCGTCTGTTGGTAGTCGAAGACATCTTGGTTCCCCTTGAGAAAGGCAAGTCGAGTCTTACCGAGCGCCGACATTCCACCCCACACCATCACGGATCCACCACCAGAATGACGACTTCACGTGATTTTCTTGTCGTTGCGCAAGTCGTGCTAGTAGCACTTGCAGCCGTCTGGCTCGTTCAGATTGAACTTTTTCTCGTTGGAGAACACGACGCGGCTCCAGTCGGTCCGATTGCTTA
>JALBZD010001094.1:0-10776 GCA_038050675.1 Globisporangium cylindrosporum | reverse complement strand
CACGCAGCAGACCACGCCCATCAAAGAGAGAGCCCCAGCTCGTTCGCGTCCACTTTTTTCGCGAGAAGGAAGGAAGAAGGAAATGAAAGCGCCGTGTCCCACATTCCACAGCACAGCCGAAGAGCATCGGCAGCACAAC
The DNA here is from genome assembly GCA_038050675.1 of Globisporangium cylindrosporum. Classification (NCBI taxonomy): domain Eukaryota; phylum Oomycota; class Peronosporomycetes; order Pythiales; family Pythiaceae; genus Globisporangium; species Globisporangium cylindrosporum. The sequence goes on along the minus strand of JALBZD010001094.1, from coordinate 10,637 downwards.
CAGTCCACTGTCAAGCGAGAGCAGCAGGTAAGCGAGCGAGAGAGCGAGTGGATGAGTGAACGAGGGAGCAATCTCTCTGCTCCGACCGCTGCTCGTTTAGTCTTCAATCTGACACTTGCAAGCCAGCAGCATCAAAGCACCCTATCAAGGACCAATCAATCAGCAAACATGTCCGGACGCGTCGCCTCGCTTATCGTCCGATTCGAACGCAAGACTGTCACCGCTGGTACCGCCGCTGCCACGTCCGATGCTCCCATCGCTTCTCCACGCTCGAGTACTCAGCAAACAGCCGTGGACGCCGACAGATCGGTGCTCTCCCTCGTCCGAGACTACGAGAACGGCTGCCTCGCCGTCGTAACCACCTTCGTTGCTATCCCCCGTTGCTACCGCTACCGCCCTCGACGCCCCAGTAGAACAAGTAACTCCACCACCACAACTCGCAGCAGCAACAGACCGCTTGCATTCGGAAGTGACCATCCCAGCGACCACGACAACGACGACTTTCTCGCCATCGACAGTACCAGTCACGCCAGCCGTGGACGCGCCGCCCTCTGCGTCATCGGCCCCTTTTGCACTCGCACTCGCACTGGTCGATGTTGAAGTTAAAGCTGAGGTGAACAGCGCACCAGCCAACTGCGCAGATGCTCAGCAGGCACCACAAGCACCAGATGCAGCGCCAGATGCGCTCGATCCAATTGAGCCATCGGAGCCGACCGAACCTGCCACGCACCTCATGCCAATCGAATTGGCCGAGCCAGTCGAAGCCGAGACAGTCGAGCAAGTCGACGTCGAGCCATCTGAAACTGCACTCTCCACATCAGCAGCAGTGCTAGCAAAGCTCGACCCACAAGCTGCGACAACATCGAGCAACTCGACTTCTTCCTCGCCTCCGTCGGCAGCGCCACCCTCCTCTTCACCAGCGACTACCACTACCACCGCTGCCATGGCCCCAACCACGCCGACACTCCTGCCTGCGGTCTCGCCTTCAACTGCGCCGACCTCAGCACCAGCGTCCGCGAAGCTCAGTCACCCTTCCCTGCGAGCTCAATCGTCCTCCTCGCCGCCACCATCATCGTCATCATCATCACCATCACCATCATTGTCGCCATCGTCGTCCAAGCCGAAGCCGAAGCGCGCAAGAGTACCAGCACCAGCAGCGATGGCAGCTGTGAGTGTAACTGGGCCAGGCTGAGCGCCAACAACAGCAACCAGCACAATACCGACAGGAATGAGCACTGTCGCGGCAGCAACCACAACAGTCGTTGCTCTGGTGACGACTTCGAGTTCCACCACGTCCACGTTCGCCTCCACCGCTCGCTTCGCGCACATCACCTCCAAGGTATTCCTCAAGACCGCGCGCCAGCTGCAGCTCGAAGAGGAAGACCGCGTCCGGCGCCTGGCACTCCCGACCAAGCACGAACAGTGGTGTCTGCAGCACACTTCTGCTTTCTCCATCTCTCCATTGCTCATCGCAGTCTAGTCCAACAAATAGCGAGTCTGTAATCCGCCACAGAATCATTTCGTAGAAATATTACATGCCTGTATGGATGTGCAGTAGATGTGTATCATTAGCACCTGTGATACAACCAACTGACCATGTATCTTGTCTACATACCTTCTCGTGTGTGCTCACTTGCTCCACTCGCCACAGCTCGCACGGGCGCGCTAATACTTGAACTACAGCTCAATTGCCACATCGCATTGCTTAGCTGTGCTGCATCATCGCCAGCCAGCAACAGGAGAGCTTGAGCTTTTGAGATCCGCTTTCAAAGTGGGTACATTTAGTTGAGTTCGCTAGTCAGCAAAACGAACTTAGTGGATTCCTCCTCTGATGCTTTTGTTTTTGTTGGCCTCCAAAACCAACAGAAACATCAACCTGAACGAACAAAGCTGGCTGAATTGAACATGGCCACTCCCACCGCACCAGCAGCGACGGCGTCGACACCTAAGCGTGCGAGTGTGTCTTCGTCTGCTCTGTCAACACCGCCACCACAGCTGTCCTTGCCGCCTCTGGTGTCCGCAGCGGTCGTATGCCGACAGGTCGCGAGCCTCGAGCTGCCGCACGTCATGGTGCTCGTGAGCGACTTCCTCGACTTTGGCGTTCCACAGCACTGGAGCATCGCGCGCGCCTGCGAGCGCAACCACCTGCGCCTTTTGCAGCGTTTGGTGGCGCGCTCCTACATTCGCTCTTCTTCTTCATCGTCCAATGATGGTGCTGATGATACAACTGCAGCAAATGTAGCAGCCAACCCGCTCTACCGCGCGCATCTCTTCAGTGACGGGCTCGTGTTCGCGGTGCAGAACGACAACATGGAGATGGCTCAGTGGCTCTGCGCGAACGTGCGCTCCCGTCACACGAGCTTCTTGTGGAAATCCATGAAGAAAGCGGTCAAGTGCGGCAACCTGCGCTTCCTGCAGTGGGTCGCGCTCATGTACCATCCGGATGTGGTCTGGAGCCCCAAGTTCCTGGACTCGGCCGCCAAGTACGGTCACTTGGACGTACTTGAGTGGCTCAACGTGCAGCCCCGGTACAATATCAGCATCAACCCTGCAAATGACTGCGTGACCGACAGAGCGATGAACGAGGCGGCGCGCAACGGTCACATCGCGGTTGTCAAATGGCTGCTCGAACACTACTTTGCAGACTACGTGCCGGACCAGGCGCTGCGGTACGCGATCGTGGGCGGCCACTTGGACATCGCCAAGATGCTGCACGAAGAGAGCGGGTTCATTGACGACCTCGACCGCATCGACCAGTGCGGCGCGAGCGGCAACCTGGACATGGTCAAGTGGATCTTTGACGAGAATATCAAATACGACCTCACGGACGCCATGGAGTTCGCTGGTGGCGCGGGCCACCTGCACATTATCCAGTGGCTGCACGAGTTCAAGGGCGAGACGAGTTTCAGTCGCGCCATGCGGGCTGCGGCGTCAAATGGCCACTTTGAGGTGATGAAGTGGTTGCACGAACAAGGAACCGAGGGCTGCACGCACACGCTCATGGACAACGCGGCGGCGGGCGGATACTTGGAGATTGTCAAGTGGTTGCACGCGAATCGCACGGAAGGTGCGTCACACGAAGCCATGGACAGCGCAGCAAGGTATGGGCACTTGGATGTGGTCCAGTGGCTGCATGAGAACCGTCAAGAAGGCTGCACGACCCAGGCGATGGGGTATGCGGCGTGGAACGACCACTTGGAGATCGTCAAGTGGCTCCACGAGAACCGCTCTGAAGGTTGCACCGCGGACGCGATGGACTTTTCTAGCACGCGCGGCAATTTGGATGTGATCAAGTGGCTGCATAAGAATCGCAGCGAGGGCTGCACCACGAACGCGATGAACTGGGCGGCGGCGCAGGGTCGACTGGAGGTTGTCCAGTGGCTCCACGAGAACCGCAGCGAAGGGTGCACGACCCAGGCAATGGACACTGCCGGCTCGGTCCAAGTGCTCCAGTGGCTACACAAGAACCGAAATGAGGGCTGCACCACCAAGGCGATGGACAACAGTGTATACAAGGGTGACTTTGACATGCTGCTCTTCTTGCACAAGCACAGGACGGAAGGCTGCACGTTCGAGGCGGCGCGTCACGCTGTGAACGGCAAGCACTTTGAGATTCTGCGCTGGCTGTGCGAGAAGCACCCCGAGCAAGTGAATGTCGACGCGCTGAGACGCAGCTACAGTGACGATGCCTATGTGAGTGCCGTGCTGGAGCAGCTGCAATGAGCACTTGGACCAACTGAGCTCTTGCTCAAGATCGTCAACATCACGAAGAGATACGATGAGTATCACTGGATGCTCCAACATGGAAAGATATTTGACGAATTCTATTGGTTAATATTCTGTATTAACTAAAATTAAGCGACATGAGTGGATGAAAATATCCTTTAATATTTGTCAGGTTGGATGCTCCCCCCCCCCCAATCAGTCGCTCAGTTCTGAAAAGGAAAAGAAAGCCACACGAAGAAGCATACGACTAGGATGGCGCGCGTCGACGGAGACAACGACGACAACGAGGCTCGTGAGGGCGGCGAGTTCACGCGCAAGTGGACCGAGCGCGAGGAGGCGGCGCTGATAGCGTACTGGCGCGAGAACGTGGCCAAGTACGCGACCAAGACCAAGCGCTTCTTCTATGACGAGGCGGCGCGCATCCCGGAGCTGCGGCAGAAGACCACGGCGCAGATCAAATCCAAGTGCTTCGACACGGAGAAGCGGTATCGCGACACGAACCACATGCTGCGCGCCGCAGGCGTCGAGGTCTCGGACGGCGCCGACCCGGACGCCAGCCGCAAGTGGGTGCTCAAGAAGTTCTCGCTCTACTACGACGTGCACCCGTTTCTGGGGCCGCGCGACCCAGCGTCGAATGGTCTCACGGGCGAAGATACGCGAGGCATCAATGGTCAGGTCGGCTCGCCAGAGCCTCCTGCGGCAGGTGTGCGGTCTTTCGTTGCACCCGCTACGGGCAAGAAGCGCGTGCTGAACGGCCACGCTGCGAATGTGGAGTCCTCGACGCCGCCGCGTGTCGTGTCGAAGCGCCACCGCGCCGAGATCGAGCGCTTCGTCAAGGTGAACGAAGAGGTGGTCGCAAACGTGAATGCCGTCTCGGGTTCGAACGATGCACCGGCTGGAGTTCCTACTTCGAATGACACTTTGTCAGCTCCGTCAGCTCCATCTGGCGCAAACGCGGGAGCCAACAATCAGAATCAGTACGCGCCGCACGTCCAGGAGAACAGCGCGATGGTGGAGGCGGCGACCGAGAAGATGCGCGCCGAGGCGCGACTCGCGACGATCCGCGCGAACGCCGCGCTGCTGCGCGAGCGCAAGGCGCTTATGAACGAGGGCATCTCGGTGGACGAGATCAACGCACTGCTGCCGCTCGAGCCGTCGAGAGTCGTCTAGGAGGCGTGTAAGTGTGTGCATTATTTGAAGTCATGCAAGCCTTCGCTGCAATTATGCAGATTGTTTGTCTGCATTCATGGATGAAAAGATTTTTTTGTGTGTGGTTGATTCTCTATGAACATTTTCATTTTCAAATCGTACCACAGGATGGTGCTTCTTTGCCAGTCATTCTCCTGGCAAGGATCGTCCTCGCAGATATATATTCATGAACATGGGTCTATTTTGGTCTCATTTGGAGGCTCAGAGGTACTTTATAAATAGCAATTTGCTGATATTTCGTTTCCAGCATGCATCGCCCACTTGCACAATCGCGCCTGCGCTCCTCAAAACTCTCAAGTCTCAATCGCCACAGTCGGAAGTACCAGCGCCAGCATGTCGTTCTACCTCCTCAGCGAGGGCCTCACGTGCGTGCGTGCACAAGCTGACCTGATGCTTCTCTGTGTGTTGTCATGTGGACAGAATATCTAAATTTGCTTTCTGTGTGGAATCTGTGTGTGCGCGCGAGAACAGCTTTCTAGGCATCTTCTCGGGCGCGTACGAGTCGCTCAAAGTGCTCTCGCGCGCGGAAAAGGGCATCGAGACCTCCACTCTAAGCGCCATCCTGGAGTTCTGGTTCGTAGAGCCTGTATGGGTCCTACCGTATGCGCTCAGTGTGAAGGTCTAATCTGTGCTTGTGTCTGCTTCCTTGTGGTTTGTTGCTACTTCTCAGGGTCGTGCTTGCGGTGACGGCGGTCTTTGGGCAGTACGTGGAGCTCTTCGTGTCCTGGTTCCCGTTCTACTACCTCTTCAAGTGCATGTTCCTCGGACTGCTGCTGGTGCCAAACACCAAGGTACCGTGTGCGTTTTCCATGGGGCTCCTGCTCTTTACCTACTATTTGGGATTCACCCGTTTGGTCTAACTCGACCGAACATGCGCATCACAGTTCGCGCATGTGCTCTATGACGGCTTCATTGAGCCTGGGGTGGCGATACTCAAGCTCGAGTTCGACACGAACGTCCAGCCGCTGCTCGAGACGCTCATCCTCAAGTGAGTCGGGATTATCTCCCGTATTCAAATATGTCACCAGCCATTGCTTAGCCAATATGCTCTCTCTCTCTCTTATCTGCCGCAGGCACGGCCATTGGTTCCACCAGCAGCTTCTCGCGCGCTCGTTCCAGCTTTTCTGCGACCAGGAGCTCCTCGAACTCGAGCGTGAGCTCCAGGACAAGCTCATGGAAGTCCAGGTAAGCGGTGGTAGACGTGATCGATCACAATTGACCAGCCAGCAGGGGCTCACAGTTTTAATCAGAGGTGTTGACATCCTACCACTTCTACCTTCGCACTTTTATTAGGATGAGCAACGCAACCGCCACCGTCGCCTCAAGGCGAAGCAGCACATCGCCATTGAAGGAGCTAAGTGATCGATCGCAACGCTCAACAAAAACGCGTTCGAGTATCACAACCCTGCATTAACTTTCGTATCTAACATTACGAAACCGAGAGCTTTTCTCGGATCTTCTAAGTGCAACGCCCTGGCATCACACCGCCTTGCTATACTATCCGCAGCTGCTTGCGTATCTTGGAAATCTTTCACCAATATCAACAAACAAGCATCTCATTCACGGATTCAACGTCGTGTTGAGCAGACTGCTCTTGCGTCCGCTCTTGCTCTTCTTGCTGCTCTTCGGCTCCTTCTGCTGTTTCTGCGTCTTGCTGCCAGCACTTGGCACCGGCATCGCGATCGGGATCACGACCACCTCTTCCAATTGGTGGTGGTGGTGTCCACCAGAGCCAGACGTTTTCTTGTGAGATGAACCGTACGACGGCACGAACGTGTTGTTGATCGTCTCGTCGTGCTGTGCCGAGAACCGCGGCGCGCAGCAGCCCACGAAGAACACGATCATCGCGGTGAAGCACGCCGCGCAGCCTGCGATGAGCCCAAAGAGTCCGCTGGCCATGCCCAGGTCCAGGATGCCCATGATCAGCAGGTAGCCGCCGAGCCCACGGTACGTGTAGAGAAAACCAAAGTACTTGCGCAGAAACTCGTCCGTGTACCGGAAGCGGCACTCGAAGAGCAGCAGCAGCAGTGCAAAGAGCATCACGTAGAGCGCCACGAGCATCGCCGGCACGTCCAGGAAGAGCAGCGACGTGAGGCTCCCGGCGCCTGCGAACATCTGGATCACGGCGGTGATCACATTTAGAGTACGCACCGCGCTGACGAGGTACGTCACGCTCTCGCGCTTGACTTGGAAGTCGCTGGATGTCATTGTTGGTTCTTGGTTCTTGGTTCTGGCTGGCTGGTTGGTGTTGAAGTCGTCGTTGAAGTTGTTGAGCTCACAGTGTGGATGTAGCTGGTTAGCTTGAGACCTCGACAGAGAGAGAGCTGCTTGCTCGCCACGAAGACCCTTGCGGAATGGTGGGGAAGCAGGGAAGGAAGCAGCAGCCACCGACCAAATGGAATAGGCAGCCAAGCCTGAGCTGATTGTTTTTGCGTGTCAGCGACCTTTGGTGAAAGCATGAGAGAAAAAGAACCAGCTACTCGCACACTTTGAGAGAATGAGAATTGTTCACCTGGTGGTTACGCGATCTGAAGAAAAGTCCAACGCTCATTTCCACTGGCAACAGCCTGCACCAAAATCCACAGCCAGCAGCAACGACCAGAACATGTTGTAGAGAAAAGGAACAGTCCATTAAAACAGCCTTCAGTTCCCACAAACGCCTGTTATTCACGCTCATTACTTTCCTTCCTGTCTTCATTCTTTCGTGTCGCTCTCGCTTGGTTCTTCTTTATCGCTCTCGTTTTGCTTGTTTTTTTCCTTGTTTCGTCGTCTTGCGCTCGAAGTGATCCCATGTCGATTGCATCACTCTGCTAGAATTGGTCGAGACTCGCTGACTTCTTCGTCTGCACCGCAATTGCTTTCCTTCCAATAGAGCAGCAATAACCCATCGGCATCTCTGATCTCTCCGTCGTCTTCTTTTCAGCACGCGACTAGTGGTAGAAGTCAAAGCTCTTGTCTGCGCGCTTGATGGCGTTCTTGTAGCCCTTGTCAAAGTCCTTTGGCAGCACCACGTAGCGGTTCTTTCGCACCGCCTGGAGTCCTGCTTCCTGGCAGATCGATGCAATGTCGGCCGAACTGATCTTCTCTGGTCGGTTCACGTAATCCTCCAGGTCGACCTCATCGCCCAAGTTCATGTTCGCCGTGCACGCCTGGTAGATCAAGCGCTTCTGTCGTCGGTCTGGCAGCGGGAACTCGATCTTTCGGTCCAGGCGACCCGGACGCAGCAGCGCCGGGTCGAGCGTGTCTGCTCGGTTCGTCGCCATGATCACCTTCACGTTCGTCGCCTGGTCGAAGCCGTCCATCTGGTTGAGCAGCTCTAGTAAGATACGCTGCACTTCGCGATCTGCGCCGGTCTGCGCATCGAAACGCTTGGTCGCAATCGCATCGACTTCATCGATAAATACGATCGCAGGCGAGTTCTCCTTCGCGAGGCGGAACACGTCGCGCACCATGCGCGGTCCCTCACCGAGGTATTTCTGCACAAACTCCGAGCCCACGACGCGGATGAACGACGCCGTGGTGGCGTTCGCGACCGCCTTCGCGAGCATCGTCTTGCCCGTACCAGGAGGGCCGTACATGAGCACACCGCGCGGCGGGTCCACACCGATCTGCTTGTACAGGTCAAAGTGCGTGAGTGGCAGCTCGACGGCTTCGCGCACTTCCTGCTTCTGCACGTCCATGCCACCAATGTCCGAGTAGCTCACGTCCGGACGCTCTGACATCTGCATCATCTGGATACTCGAGTCCGACTCGGGCGGGAGCACGTCCACGACCGCGTGCGAGTGGCGGTGCAGCGCCACCGACGAGTTCGGCTTCAAGCGTTCGCGATCCAACGTGCTCAATATCCGCACGTAGTAGTTGGAGCCGGCCGTGGAGCCCACAATGCCGTAGTTCGCGTCCACCATTTCGAGGAACTGGCCGATCACCAGTGGCACCGACTGGATGCGCTTCACCTCCTCCTTCGCGCGGATCAGCTCGCGCTTGAGGTTCTTCATCTCATCCTTGATGTATCCTTCCTGCGAGCCATGTGAGCAGGTGATTCCACATACATATATTATTAGTAAGCAGCTTGAAGAGAAATAGGAAGGAGCATGTTTTGAATGGAATGTACCTGGATATCCAAGAACTCCAAGTGGCGCTCCAACGACTTGAACTTTGTGTACATGTCCGTCTTGCTTTCCTGTTGGTCATCATTGCCATACAACACACAATCGTATCACAGCGGTTAGCATCACAGTCTTAGCTCTCGTAGTACCTTGGATCTAGCGGCGCGCCTCTTGCTCTCCCAATACACGCAGGCAGGGCGAGCGAAGCGCACGCGCATGGCACACAAGCGTGACGCACAAACAAGATATCAGCGGTGTGTGGACGTACAATGGTCTGCGGCAGGAGCGGCTCTTCGCCCAGCGCCGTCGCGTGCAGTCCGATCTCCTCCATGGCGCTCTCACTTCGTAGCTCTTCCTTTCTTCCCCAAACGAAATCTTCTTGCTGAAGCAAGGAAGGAGGGGGGCGTGGGCCGTTTACTGTATAGACTCGGAAGTGCGATATCTTTTGTTTACTGTATAGATCCTATGAAGTGCGATGTTGTACTTCATCGAGTAAATCGTACTGAATGGGTAAGCTGCAGTACGTACACTGGTATAGTACCGGTACTTTCGGAGTCTTAGATATGGTGTGATCTGATAATTATGGAGTACCAGTAGTAAACCGATTCCATCTGGTGATTCATGGCCACATTAAAATCGCCCTTGATGTTTCACTTGACCACCCAATTGACCACTCAAATTACTGTTCTCTGCCTTGTGGGTGGTCAATTGGGTGATCAAGTGGCTGGTAATTAAAAAGAGAAAATTCCAAAAGGTGACTCAATCTGTTTTAAAGAGGTTTCTTAGATACTTGGTGTGTGACAAAAAATAGAAGTCTAACGACACAGTATACGGTAGATTGTGCTCACAATAGAACCCGCATAGGCTTGTCGCTGTCCATGAGGCACAACAAATGAGTCAGTTTCATCTTCAGCCTTCCTCGGACGCCCCTGCACTGAAGACGATGGGGGTTTTGCATGTCCTGAAGTCACGGAGCTGAGTGCCAAGCAAGGAAATGACTGCCGCAATCCAAGACGTGGCTATGAGGCAAGGCAAACGAGCTGTGGTATCGACCGAAGTGAGAAGGTTCAGGAGGTATAGTTGCCCGTGCCCACGTTGCACGTGGTTTGTGAATGCGTCAAGAACTCGGCACAAGCAGAAGGAGCCGTCGCGACACGTGACGTCTTGATGTCTCGAGCACATGAATTATACAGGGGTTTCGAAACCCACACAACCTCAGATTGCTGCCAGCTTAGTACTGAGAGCATCTGTTGCAGTCGACAACTCTGTGTCGGCATCGACTCTAGCAAACCAAGTCAGGCTACAAAATGGCGTCCAGTGCGGCAAGTCGCTCGCCCGACGAGCAAAGGAGGGTGTGCTGACGGAGGTCTTTGCTGAAGACGCGCGATCGATCTGCCTTCTACCGCTTTTTGAGCGGAACCTCCGCAACCAATGGAAGCCTGTCGACGGAGCTACACCGAGACGCAGACTGTAACAGGGTACACGAGTGGGTTACACCCCAGTAACCACTCTGCCAGACTACTGTCTGCGCAATACATATAAGTCCAAACTTAGTGGAAGTTCGCAATGTCCACTTTTGAAGTGGCACGTGCAAAC
>JALBZD010001093.1:0-10794 GCA_038050675.1 Globisporangium cylindrosporum | reverse complement strand
GGGGAGCAGCAAACGATTGGTCTGAACGAGACGAGTGGTGGAGCGTAATTACGAATGTAAATATGGCACTTTGTGGTCGCAAGTGTAAAAAAACTGGTGGTCTTATAAATATGGCCAGCACTGTATTGTTCCATGCAGCAAAAGACAATTCTTATCGTTGTGAAATGACAAACATAGAAAATGTGTCAAAGCCGTAAATAAGTTTTATTTCCGTCGAAACGAAACGCAGAAAACAAAATCACACAAGAATAACATAGTAGGCTAAAATCCCTTCACTTGTCGCAACGGTACAAGACCTTTCCCTTTGCTGAAGCGCACGCTTTCCTTCTCATAAATTCACAATCGGCCGACTCGACAACAGACCAAGCAAACAAAAATGACGGACACGTTCATGGGCCACCGCGAGGAGTTCGAGGAATACCGCGACGACGCGGCGAGCGCCATCAAGGCGCTCACCAGCACCGCCAGCCAGTGTACGTCTCCTTATCTCTCTCTATGCGTCGATATGTGCTTGCCGCGTCGCCCGCAGTCTGCGTGACAAACAGGACGAACGACCTGGAAGGAACTGAATGTCTCACGTTTCTCTCTCGCGCGCATGTTGGTGTTCTTCTCTGATGGTGCTGTTTTCTGTGAGTAGCTGCCCGCGATGACCTCGTCAAGAGCGCTCACGGATATATCTCAGAGGCCGAGCGCTTGGTACGCGCATGCTGAAGGTCAATCGACTGCTGCTGTGTGCGTGATGCTAATACTTCTGTTATTATGGGCACGATGATGATTATGTATCATAGCTACGTATTCTGGAGGTCGAGGCTCGAGGCGGGAACACTCAAACACGCAATGCTATGCAAACACAGGTGCGAAAGAACTCGTAAAAGGCGGCAGTATCTAATCGACTTGGAGACGTGGTGACTGATGCTTGTTTCTCCCTCTTTGTGTGCGCGTGCAGATAAAGAATTTCAAGCAGCAGGTGGCGACGTTGAAGGCGGACCTGGAGCGCAAGAAGCTGGTGGGCGGCAGCCAACAGCGAGCAGCGCAGAGACCAGCGAACGACGTCAATGCGGTAAGTCTTTCTACTGCTTTAAAGCAAGCATTCATTCACTGGCTCGTAGTGAAATTGGTGGACTCATTCACTTTTTGTTCGCTCTTATAGTCACAGAAAGACGCCTTGATCCGGACGCAGCAGCAAATCGATCGGTACGAATGTCCCCATTTGTCTATCCCATGCTAGTTGTTGAGTAGTGCTTAACAGACTGTGTGCTGTTATTGTTGTCGGTCTAGAAATGACGACCTGCTGTATGATGCTGACGTGGTGATCGAAGAAACGAACCAAGTTGGTACGGAGCCTCGTTAATTCAGTCTCGTTTGCCTGAGGCTTTTCTTTTTGCATGTATTCTGACGCTCCTGTGTTTGACTCTGCAGCTGCAAACATCACGAACAACCTCCACGATCAGCGTAGAATGCTGAACAACGCTCGCGATAACGTACGTCTGTCTCTTTCCCTTTCTTAGTGTGCTATGATGGTGATCATTATCTAACCATGCGCTCTGTTATTCACATCCTCACACATAAACAGGTCGACAACACTCATGAAGACGCGGTCGAGGCGGGTGACCACCTGAAGAGCCTGCAGCGCAAACACTCGATCCAGATCGCCACGCTCTACGTTGTGGTCGTGCTGCTCGTGGTCGGGATCATCGCCAGTGTAATCGCCAAGTTCAGCTAAAGCTAAATCTATGCAGAGGGTGAAGCCAATCGGGTGCTCGTCTTTTCATGCAGTAAGCGGCGCACGAGCCAAGCAACCGCCAATGAAAAACAAGCGCACACACTCAATTTTTGACCTTCACGCAGTTGATGTCATCAAAAGTCAACACGCGTGCGGCGAGCTACTGTGGAAGATTTCTCTTTTTTCAAGACCAAGGCTGGCAAGGCGACAAGCGGTTCGGTTGTGAGACGCCGCGATTTGCGTGAGGCTACAATTGTATATATATTCTTTTTTACCACTTTACTCGCATTGCTCGACATATCGCCATAATAATGTGCTGATGACTCCAACACGCACATGGTTCTTGCAGGCTTCTTTCTTCTTCGACCCGCACGACGCTGCTGCTGCTTCAGTGTTGGAACACAGCGATCGTCATCCATTCTCAATATTCAGTACGGAAACCACTTTGTACGGTGGACCTCACAGGAATCCCTCCATCCAGGTTACCATCATCGAGAAGCGACGCAAAGCCCTCGTGCCATACTGAAGAACAAAAGATTTGGTGGCTCGTGGATTTTCCGGGTTCAGAGAGACTGGGGGAGGCGAGAGGAAGCAGATCTGCGACAGCGTCCGCAATTTTTTGCAAGTGAGAGGAGCGAAATGGGTGCTCAACACGTAGAACTCGTAGTAATAAGCGCAACAACGCGTAGGATCATTCGCGCATGACTGGCAGCTGGTTCACTTGGGTGCTGGAGGAGCGGAAGGCGAAGAGGGAACTGGAGAAAGTGCCATTGTGCACCCAAGTCTGCGCGCGTGATTAGCTCATTTCCATTCCCTCCGCCCAAAAATGCATCGACTAAAGCAAGCCTCGCATATCGCGTATTATAATGCTTGTTCATTTTATAGAGTCTTCGCCCATTTCTGCAGTTCACTTTTACTTCTTTATGAATTAAAAAAAGCATTTACACCAAAAAACAAAGAGGTTTTCCATCCTCCGCCTACTCACATGTGTAAAATCCGCGTTTTGCTTCCTTTTTTGAATCGCGTACTGTACCAGCGCAATTCATTTCCCCCTTTTCGTCTGCTCGTCTGTCTATCTGCTTCCCATTTGATTCTGCCGCTGCTGACTCTTCCATTCGCGATTGCGCCTGAGGACTGCGGACAGGACTAAAGCTTGAGTGAGTGAGCCATCTATCTCTGCATTTACTTGCTCACACACGCACGCACGCGCAGGCTGCTGCTGAATCGTTCATCACTGGCGCTAGCTTGACGGCAGCACCCACTCTCTCGGCACATCAGTATCACACACCACGCGTCGCACAGAGCGAGAGAGCAGGCGGGCGGACAGGATGACCGAGACGTTCATGAGCTACCGCGAGGACTTTGAGCTCTACCGCGACGACGCCGCCAAGGATATCAAGGGCATCGCTAACGCGCCAAGCAAAGGTACGCTTGTATGGGGGACGAGCGCATTGGCGATTGGTACTAGCGTGTGCTTACAACCAGTATGTGTATGTGTTTCGTAGCCGCCCGTGACGACCTGGTCGAGCGCGCGCAGGGCAACATCTCGGAAGCCGAGCGATACGTGAGTCATGCGCAGCTTTCTTTCTCTGTATGTTGTAGTTGACGCACTGGATCTTACTATTTCTGCGTATATGTATGTGTGTGTCTTTAGCTGCGCATTCTGGAAAGCGAGTCGCGCGCGGGCGAGTCTCAAGAGCGGCGGGCCATGCACCAGCAGGTACGTTCACAACCGACTCGCATGGTGTGTTGGACGCCGGGTGAACGGCTTCCTATGGATAGCTCTGTGCGATGTATGTAGAGCTGCTACACTGACGCTCTCTCTATCTTTATTGTTTTGTGTGCCTTGTTTGTGAAGCTGCGGACGCTCAAGTCGCAGATCGACAAGCTCAAATCCAGCCTCGACCGCGCCAAGCTGGTCGCAGACAGCCAGCAGCGGCTCAATGAGAAGCCCGAGAACCTTAGCGCTGTACGTCAATGGCCAATTTGCATCTGCTTCTGCATTCAAAGCACACACGTGGATCTAACAATAATTATTAACTTTTGATGTGGATGTGAATGTGCAGAAAGATAATATGATCCGGTATCAAAAGCGAATCGATCGGTAAAGAACCTCCTCAATGTTGACCTTCACGCCGCGATGTCCTTCTGTTTGTATTGACTGGCTGCTTGTGTTCTATGAAATTTATAGAACTGGGAACCACTTGGACGACGCGCAGGGGATCATCGCAGAGACAGAGGCGATCGGTGCGTTATCTCTACAAGTCAGCGGTATTTGGTCATTCCTTTATCTAATCTGACAGTTTGTATGCTTTTGTGTGTGCATGCAGCCCACAACATCACGGGCAACCTCCAGCAGCAGCGGGAGCAGCTCATCAACGTCCGCACCAACGTACGTCCACAAAACTCCCTTCATTCTTAGCCAAGGCTGCCATTTAAAGGACAGATCCGTGATTACCAGCCGCTAACGATGTTCTATTTTTCTTTCTCTCTAGGTGGACGAGACCCGTGAGGACGCGAAGGAAGCCGGCGAGCACCTGCGGAGCCTCAAGCGCAAGAACTTTATCAAGATCATGTCGCTCTACTTTATTATCTTTGGGCTTTCGGTGCTCATCGTCTACAAGCTCATCTCCAAATTCACATGAAGCAAGCAGATGGAACCCAAATTCAAGCCAAAACCAATTTCAAATACCAAACCAAACTCATCGATAGGAGCGACTGCAAACGCGAATCCACGTGCAGTCCCTCAACGACAACAATGTCAATATGTGTATATATGTGTGTCTATGTGTAGTGAGTGAATGGAGCAAGCGTCTTGCAATGTCAATATGTACCATTCCTCCACCAACTCTGTTCTCCATCTTTGACATCTATCAGGAAATAGCGATTTCTAAAATTGTCGGGCCCGCAGCAAAGAGTAAGTTTAGACGAGCAGGACCCACACACACAAGCACCAAGTTGCAACACAAAAAGTCTGGAAAGCGGAAGCACCACATAGCGGCATCAAAGCTCTCGTTGTGCGCGGTGGACCAGCCATGCAAAATGTGAGCGCGCTCAATGCGAAGCGCAAGGTCAACTTTGGCAAAAACGTCGTCCATCCGTCGACGCTGCATCTCGGGCAGCTGCCTCCAGGTAGCAGACTGAGTAATGCTACAAATGGCAGCAGCGTAGCGCATCTCTCAACCGACGACTCGAGACGACCGCGTGGCGTAAATTCGAATGCGCCAAAGACGCTCGACGGGTTCATGCTCCTGGATTGCTGTCGAGGTTTGTCTGTTGCCTTGCCATATGATTCTTTGAGCTACGACTCCTTTTGGACTGACTTTGTTATTAAATGGTTGCTTGTAGTCGAGTTCCCAGATGAAGTGATGCAGGCGGTACTCAATGGACTGCACATCAACAACATCGTTACTGAAGACCTGCTCTTCTTCTCCAACCTCACGCGCCTTGACATGAGCGACAACGAGGTTTGAATCTGAAGCTACTTGTCCCATTCCAAGTATTGCTGTTCGGTTGACATACTGAGCAATGTCGGCGTCGACTACCTACCACAGGCAGCGTTTGAGCCCTTCGGGTGCCTTCCAGCACTAGCTGAATTGGATTTCCAGTGCAACGCGGTGCAGAACATCTCGGTCGCGAACGGCTTCCTCAACCTCGAGGTTCGTACCAAGTCTATTAAAATCCGCCGAGCTCGTTGTATGAACTTGGTTTTCAGTCTACCCTGACCATATCATGTCTTAGGTGCTGAACCTGTCGTTCAACTGCCTAACCTCTCGCGATGTCGAGGAACTCTCCAACTTGCTGCGGATACGAGAGCTCTACCTGAGCAACAACTGGGTTCGGTCGCTGCCGCCGGTCATGGACCGCTTCTCGCGGCTCGAGACGCTCTCGCTCGAGCAGAACAACATTGTCGGCGAGGAGATCTTCGCGTTTCTCTCGGTCGTGCCTCGACTGCGCAATCTGAACCTGAGTCATAACAAGATTACAGGCTTCCCCGAGTCTGCACTGACACTGGAAGAGAAGCGAGGGGCCGGGTTCTACAGCCTCATGTACCTAAATCTGGCGCACAACCTGATCACGTCCGAAGAAGCGGTGCTCTTTACCTGCGAGCTTCACTCGCTACGGAAACTGGTGCTCTACGGGAACCCGCTCGCCCATGCTGCCGTGTTCTCGTACGACCACACGAAGCTCGCGTACGACCCAGTGCCGAGCATGACTGCGCATATCGCTGAGAGCGAGCTGGCGCTCGAGATCGTGATTAGATACCCAGAGACCAAAAGAAAGAAGCGCACCTCGATGACTTGTTACGAGAATGTCGAGATCTACAAGATGATCCCGAACGAGACCTTGTTGCACCCGCCATTCCGAACCAAAGCCACGGACTTCATGCTCGCAGAGAACGACCAGGCGACTGCCAAGCGAGCTGGAGTTGCTGCTGAGCCTGAAGTGGTTAAACTGAGTGTGAAGCGTACGAGACCGAGACTTCAAATGGTGCAACTCACGATGAATTATTGGACATTGTTTAGACTGACAAAGTGAGCTGTGTTTGATTTCGATTACGACAGAGTTCACGATCGACACAAGTGACACGACATTTTTGACTGGTGTCGGCATCGAAGACGTGCTGGGTGCCGCCGTTTCTACGCGATCTCCGTCCGAGGTAGGTCCAACTCGAATTGGCTTTGAAAGGTGGTCTGGAAACCTAACGTTGTTGTATGTTTGCATATCCAATAGATCCCTGCAGTCCCTCCCTCGATGATCACGCGCTCTCTAGCCATGTCCGGCAATGTACGATCTTGATTTCTGGCTTGTGATCAATTGGTCACCCAACTCTGTCGATGGGTACCTGATTACTCGGTTCATCGGCTTTGATATTGCGGCTTTGTAGGCTCAGCCGATGAAAACTCGATCGGCGATCAACGCGCTCCGATATCAGCTGGAGCACCCACTCACGTCACATGACGACTCGGAGCTTTTCCCGACGAGCTCCCAGCGGCCCACACAGACTCATTTGGTACTACTACTTTTCAGTCTCAGCTGTCTACCTTACCCACTTTGACGCTCACAGGATACGTTATGAACGTATTTATCCTACTAGCAACGCCAACGCCCTCGCCAGCATCACGCCGAATTGACGACACCCCAGAACAAAATCTCTTTCTCAGCTCTAGGAAGCGCGAGTAACAGCACCAGTAGCCACCGCAAGCACAAAGGTATCTGGAATGAAGTGTTATTCTGACTGTCTCATCTCTTTCCGGTGATCAGATTGTTTATCATCTCTCAACACTCCAGGATCACGGGCTGTGGACAACGCGCTCGCTGAGCTGAGCGACCAAGTGGCAAAGACCTGGGGCGAGAAGCGCAGCAACAGCAGTAAGAAGAATTTGTTCAGCCGTTGTCTGAAGTCCCATGCTCACCCTCTGATATCACATATCCACCACCATTGTCTGTTCAGGTGGCGAGCGCAAGGTGGACTTTGCGTTAGATTCGCTCGTCTCGACCGCGCAGAAGATCAATCTGACGTACCAGCAGCAGCCTACGTCTCGAGCACATATGTCGCTCTCTGGTAGCATCAAGTAAGTAGCATATTCCAAAAGCGAACAGCCAATTTCAAGTAAAAAATCAAATGAAAAGCGAACTCTATTAAAGATAGTCATGCAAAAGAAAAACAGCCCCTCTCTCCCTACTACTCTCACGTTGCCTGCTGCGCTTGCACTACCAGAAGCCATGTATGTTGGCAGCAACAGCTCAACCTCCTCCTTCTCTGCCTTGTGTTCGTTCATTCTTATGTGGACTTGTAGTGCGTGAGGCGGTAGAGCAGCACGCGGCCGCGCGCGTTGCCAACCGCAAAGTAGCCGCTGCTCGGACTGAAGTCCATGGCCGAGACGTAATTCAGGGGCGTGCGCGCGGTTGGCCAGTTGCTGAACACCGTGAACGACGGCAAGTGCACGAACTTGAGCGCGTCGCGCGACTCCTTGGACGCCATCGCGAGGATCTGCGAGTCCGAGTTGAACTTGAGCGAGTCCGCCTGCGTGGTCAGCTGCATGAGCGCCTTGCGCGGCTTGGCGCGCGCTGTGAGCCCGGCGTTGTCATACACGTTCACTACGCCGCTCTCGGAGCCCGAGGCGTAGTACTTGCCATCAAGACTCGCGGCGATCGCGTGGTTGCCCAGTGAACCTTCGTCGTGGTGTTTGAACACGCACTTGCGCGTCCGCATGTCCCATTTGTAGATGTCGCCGTCCGTGCCTGTGCTCAGTAAATACCGGTCGTCTTCGCAGAACGTCGCCGACTTGACGTTGCCGTTCATCTTCATGTTGCCTATCCACTCGTACGAGCGCGCCGAGACCACGCTCATGAAGCCGTCGCTGCCGAGAAACACGATGCGGTCGCCCGACTGCGACACCGTGAAGCGCTCGAGACGCTTCTCCTTGCGGCCGACGACACCCGGGATCTTGGTAATCTTGCCGGCCTCCAGGTCGTACGAAAAGAAGTACGAGCGCAGCCCCGAGAGCAGCACGCGGTTGCCGCCGAGCGTGAACTTGGCGTCGAGGATTGGCAGGTCCTTCACAAACACGTTCTCGACCTTGGCATTGTTCGTGCCGTCCACCTGGAACAGGTGCATGGTTTTGTCGAGTCCCGCCGTGAGTAGCAGCTGGCCGTTCGGGTGGAACTGCACCGACTGGATCACGGCGTTCGACGGGTTGTGTTGGTTGGCGTCCTTCATGCGGCAGATCTCCAGCGTGCCCTGCTGCAGCACGTCGCCCGAGGACTCAAGCATCTTGCCCGTGCTGCGCACGATGCCGTTCGCGCCGTAGACCTCTTCCTCGTCGCTGTCGTCCGAGTTGTCGCCACCCTGGAGCTGCGCATTCTCGCTCAAAAAGTTCTTCGGATCAGCCCACGACACGGACCCGGTGCCGGATTGGAACCTGCATTACAACCATTATGGAACGAGTAGGATTAGCATTTGACAGACTCATGACCATCCGATACAACAGCGCAAAGGTGACGGCAAACGCACTGTTTCTTGAGTCGCAGCTGGAGCTCGTGACCATCCACGTGGGTGTCCTCCTCCGTCTTGCGGAGCTTGCGCAGACGCTTCTGGTCCTCGAGGCTCACTTGCACGGTCGCATCGTCTTCGTCCACCCACGCGGCCTGCAGCGCATTCTTCTTGTTCTGTCCCCTTTCCTGCTGCTGCTGCTTGCGCTTGAGCGCGGCCGAAGACGCGGGCTTGGTCGCTGGCTGGAAGACCTGCTCCGCCAGCTGCACTTCCTCTGAAAGAGAACGATTTACACAATTTGCACAATTTACACACGCAAAAGTAGTGTGAGTCATGAGCAACACAGCAAACTCATACACACAGCAGTCACATTGAGTGAGGTGGCACAAGGACGCACCAGCCGTTGGCTTGGTGTGAGCCTGCTTCTGCTTCTGCTTCTGCTGCTTGGCCATGGCTGCTCTCTGGTGATCCTCCAATTACAATTGCGGCTTGCTTTGCGTCGCCGCCCAACACCAATCAAGCCGCTGCCGCACTCACAGGTTACCTGTATCAATTAATACACTTATTCACACAGTAATATATTATTGTAGAGGGTATTAATTTATGAGTATTATAGCGCAACATTCGTGCGACCTTCAAGTTAGATGCGTCTGTCCCAGATGAGGGGGGATGACCCCGAATCTGGACTCTCCCACTTTCAGTATATTTATGGGAGAGGTGACAGACGGTAATGCTATTACTGGCACAAGCGGCGGTCGCGCGAAGGTCGCGCGTAGCGACAACGGAGCTGGGTGGGTGGTTTCTTTTCCTTCCCTTCTGGTTCAGAGCCGCCCACAAGTTGCAAAGTTTCTCCGCGAGCCTCAAGCGCAAAGAAGAAAGAGAAGGAAGCGCGCGATTCTAGAAACAGCAGGCGACGACGTGTGTAAGCAGCAAGCAGGCCGAGGACCGAAGAGAGAGAGCGAAGCCCACAAACAATCGCCACAGGATCGTCCGACGTCTCCGCAAGCTCCCCACAAGCTCCCTCCAAGAGACGCAACAACAACAAATCCGAGACAGAACGAGAAGAGACAGCACGATGTGCACGACGTCTGTGAGCATGGTCGAGATCAACCAGCGCCTGGACGCACCCCCGTCGCGAGAGTACTACCACTCGCCGTCGTCGATCGCGGAAGTGGACGACTATAGCAACAACAGTGCGGAGATGACGGCGACTAAACGCAGAAAGGTGGGTGTGGGTTAAATTTGTGTAGGATTTTGTGTATGGGTTTGTCTATGTGATGATTGAATGCTGACATATGCTTTTGTGTTGGTGATGGTTGGGATAGATTTCTTGTGCAGGTTCCTCGTCTTCTGAAGAACAGCAAGAAGACCGTCAAGTCGTCGAGCAGCATCTCCCATCTGCGCTGCTGACAGGTGATAATGATTCCCTGACCCCTCGGGATGCTAGGAGTGACCCTGCGAAGGGCTCTGCTGCTGCTGGCAAAGATATTAATGAGGATGTTGCGCTTGAAACTAGTAGTTCCCCATCGCGCAAACGAAGACTCAGCCACGTCGTGAACGAGGAAGACAAAAAAGAAGAGCACCGAGCGAACACAGGTCCAGCCCAGCATCCATCACCAGCAGCGTCGCCTTCGGAGCCTGAATCGAAAAGGGTGGATATTGCTGAGAAGTCACGTGATGGTTCTGCGAACTTCTGTGCCGAAGTCCCCTATGATGATGTTGCTGCAAAGCCTGCTGACGATGATTCCCTTGGGCGTGGCGGTGATGGTGTTGATGATATCCAATGTAGCCCAGTTCTGTCCAGATACAGCCGCCGCACTCTCTACATCGAGTACTGGAGCCGCACGGACGAGTGCAAGGAACGTAAGTGGGATCATTTGGACGACATCGCGGAGAAATACGGCTGTGCAGAGGATCACATCTTCGACACAACGCTGCGTGGTCGGACCGCGTGTTTGGAGCCCAACATGTTTCCGTATGATACTCCCGCAGGTATCGAGCACTGGACGCTGTGGCACGTGAAGGACCTCAATCACGAGCAGATCAAACAGTATGTGGAGAAATGGATCGATGC
>JALBZD010001092.1:0-10825 GCA_038050675.1 Globisporangium cylindrosporum | reverse complement strand
GTCGGTATAACACGTCGAGGGCGATGATGAAGAGCAACGGTGCAAGTGGACACCCTTGCCGTATGCCACAGGTTACATTGATCACGTGTGACAGGAAACCGTTGACCAAAAATCTGCATATGGTGTCCTGATGCAGCGACTCCACCATTTGCACAAACTTCTCTGGAAAACCATATAGCTTCAACACCATCAGTAGGAAAATTCGGCTCAGCGAATCGTATGCTTTCGCGAAATCCAGTAAGAGGGCAATCGCTTTTGCGAGCGCCGGCTTTGTCCGTGCCAGCAATTTGAGTGCCGCAAATGTGTCAATCGTTGTGTGGATTGATCGACCCGGTACGAAACCTGCTTGCAGTGGGTGGACAATTCCCGGCAGCAAGGGCCTCAGTCGTACAGCAAAAACCCTGGAGTAAATCTTGTAATCGGAGTTCAGCAGTGCAATGGGGCGGTGGTCTAACGGCCTGGACGCCGTTCGAGTCTTCTTCAAACAATGTATGTTCGCCTCCTTGAAAGAGGCCGGTG
Organism: Globisporangium cylindrosporum; assembly: GCA_038050675.1. Classification (NCBI taxonomy): domain Eukaryota; phylum Oomycota; class Peronosporomycetes; order Pythiales; family Pythiaceae; genus Globisporangium; species Globisporangium cylindrosporum. The sequence continues at coordinate 10,306 of JALBZD010001092.1, read as the reverse complement.
CGACACCTGCCTCAAACCATAAGTTGAAGAGCTGCGTTAAAATGGGCGCGAGCCGGTCGAGGTTGTCTCTGTACCAATCATTTCCCAGCTCGTCAGGACCATGACTTTTACCCCGTTTGCACGCTCTAATGGCTCTCGTGACCTCTTCCAGAGTTATTGCCTCTTCCAATGGTCGCAATGAAGTCCTCATCTTCGGCGGCAAGACTGATTTCAGATATTCCCGCACCTCATCCGCAGAAGCCTGGTGCTGTTGCATTACTGGTATCCATCCGTTCGCCATGATGTTGGCCAGCATCCGCGGTGTACAATGGGCCAGTTTCCCTTCACCACCAAGGGAGTACACTGTGTTGTCTTGGAATTTCGTGGCAATTCTACGATAGAACTCTTTGCTGGTCTTCGATGGGTGATAATTGTGATTCCGCCTCAACCGCTGTGCTTTCGCTTCAACCCATGAAAGTTTGCATGCTGCAATCTTCTGCCGTAGAGTACTTGCGTCACGTCCTGTTGCTGGGGTCTGTGCCTGTTCCTCTGGTATATCTGGTCTCGGTACGGACTGTTGGACACCTCGCAGTTCATCGTTGAGACGTCTCAATCGCTGCCTGTAGCTGTTGGTCAGTTTGGCAGTGGAGGCTTTTTTGATCCGTATGTACTCGCTCTTGATGGTACTTTTGGCACGATCCCACCATTCGCCAGTTGCCTTGGCTAGCTCTAATCCCTGAGCGCGCGTGGCTATCATGGCGTCCAATTCGTCCGCCAGGTTGTTGAAAAATGTCTCCTCCATGTTGCCGGCTTCTGTAGCAGCATGCTCGGGCATTGGATATATTTTCCGTGGCTTTTTGACGTGGACCACTTGTGACGGAGAAGCAATTCTCATTGATACCGCGTTGTGATCAGAATGAGGTCCTGGAACCCCTTGCTCCACAAAACGTACCCACCCATCGTGCTTGGCCGATATATACCACCTGTCAAGTCGGCTAGTCTCCGTGACCCCGCTTGGGAGTGTGTACTGGTACGTGTGGTGCTTGCGCTGAAATTCTGTCTCGCTTCTGTCGTCCATTGCTTCGTCTATGTCATGTTGGAGTGCATCACACAAATCCCACTTGTTGACAAAGCTCCTTAGCGCTGCTGAGTCATGACATGCGGCCGTCCGCTGTAACGATCTGTCCACTCGTGAGTTCAGTGTACAGTTGAAGTCGCCTCCGCAGATCATCGGACCAGAGTGCGTGAGGCTGAGCATCGATAGGGATTTGAAGAAATGTTCTCGCTGTACACGTTCGTGTGGAGCATAGATATTCACCAACAGGATCGTCTCGCCATGGATCTCCGTCGTCACTGCCATCCAATGTGGGGTCCACATATGTCTCAAGAAAGGTTGGAGTTGCGTAACCTGTGAGTATGGGTTCCGCAGTATCGCAACTCCCCCTTTTCTGTCGCTCGACGCGCTCCACTGCGAAAAAATGCCATCCTCTTGATGTGGGTCGAAACCCCAATTCAAGCTATGCTTGCATTGCATCGCCCTGATTTCGAACTCTTCCACGTGTGTTTCCTGGAGAAACACTACGTCGTGCATACCCATGGCCTCACGTTGGCGGAAATGAGATAGCCACGAGTCGATATTGGTCGAGTTCTTGGCTAGCCCCATCACATTCTGCGTGTGTAGACCGACGGTCGCTTCGTGCCTGGCCATTTTGCGCCGTCTTGCTCTGTTCCTTCTCTTTCTTTTCTTGACTTGGTTTTTTAAGATGCTGAACTGGTCAGCTATCAACTCCTCCCGTTTACCCGCTTCCACTGGGGCAAAGAAGGCTGTTATCTCGCTTTGCGACACGTTCGTCTCCACCCATGCACAGCTGCCATCTTCGTCCATGCTTCGCCGAACCGTGTCGGACTCCTCACCGCGCCGTTGCCGTCTGTGTACACGTGGCAACGGCTCGTGAGATTGAGCCATACATCGTTGAGTTCCTGACGATGTATGGGGGCGCTGTGCCGCGCCCTAGGATCTTGTGGCCGGTTGTCCCGCCTCCATTGCTGGTGACGAGGCAAACGATTCGTCCGCAGAGACGAGAGGACCTGCCGGGAGCTCCATCAGACGGCTCCAGTTGTTGTCGGCGACAATATCTGAGCAGAGACGGACCACGAAAGGGTGTTTCTTGTACCAAGTGAGGCGGCATGATGGGTGCGAGGCCGCCGCCGCCGACCACTTCCACCCTGGCGCTACGATTGGCAAGATGTGAAGAACAGGCCAATGTGATTTGTCGAAGTCGACTGGCCGACCCCTGTTAGGTACGTCAGCAACCTTTGTCATGAGCCAGTCCCAATGTCTTGGAGAGTCAGCAAGCGTCATGGAGGCAGCCGTGGGAGCGTCTAGACAGCGGCAGACCCATTGCCGGAGGTATTCCGCATCTTCCTCGCAGAGCTTCTGTGTCTTCTCGACGAGTCGAAGTTCTTGCACTTGGAGCTTATAAGCAATGAGGCACCCTAATCTGATGAGTGACTTTCTGGGTAGGCGCCACACCCATAGTTCCGGATACGGCAAAACGGCAAGCATGTCTTCCAGCGCCTCCAGGTTGTTGACTAACCAGTCGGTTATCTCCTCCATGCCATGGCCACGGTGGAAATCCCGGGGAAACTGGAGACGATGTTTGACGCCAACCTTCCACCGGATGAATGCTTTGTGGTTGACGGCATCCAGTTGGGCAAGGTACACAGGATTCACCGAGTCATTGGGACGAGAGCCTAAGATCGCTTTGTACAAAGGCGCGTGATTGGCATTTGTACTCGGAGAAGTGTCCAGGACCACCATTCGTGGGTGCTCGGAGTCGTCATCATTGTGTTGCGAAGCGATCTCTGGTAGTTTGCGCTCTTTGGCGAGCGCTTCACGGAGCCCAGTACCACTCTCCTTCGCATCTTTTTCGTTGTGATTTTGGTCATAGAGCACCGACTCGAGAACCGGCAACCGCAGCTTTCGATGCACTTCGTCTAGTCGCTGCCTCATCTCTGCTTCGCCGGAGTTCCATTTTGCCGCTCTTGGGCCAAAATTGAGACCCACAAAGTGACCCGCGAAGTTACCATGGAAGAGGACGACAACCATAGGGATGACGCGATTTTCGAGATACTCCACAAAGATTCGCTCCGCTTCTGAAGGTTCGAGTCTCTCCGAGTATCCAGTTTCCAGAGTGATACCAGGTCGTACTGGGTAATCCTTGTATTGGTATCGTTGTACGTACGTGCTTTCGTTCCTCGTGACGTCGATCACATACAAAGGTTCGCGTATGTGCTGTGACATAACTCGCAGGAGTTCGCCGCTTACCCAATGTTCTCTGGGAACGCTCGAGGTAACGGAGCGAGTCCTATCTTCGTTGTAGTGGTCATAGAGCGCCACTGCAGCCTCTGCATACGAGACACACCTTGGTCGGCCTGGAAAAAGTCTGGTCATTTCAGCAATCGGATCAATGATGCCCTGCTCAATCTCCGATTGTAGTTGCGCCAGGTACAAGGTAATGACCCTGTACTTGAGATCCATCACGTCTTTTTCCATCCTGGGTTGCTCGTTACTGTTTCTCATGGTAGGATACATCTCCGCGGCGAAGGTTGAGACGTAGAGAGCCCACCAGCCACATTGGCCGACACCAGGGACCGAGACCACTGTAGCGCCAAGTAAAGACAGCCAGTATCTGAGCGGGACTTGAAGAGCCGGGGATGGCTGATTGAGAATGTACTCGAAGTCACTCATATCACTGTCGTCATGCGCTTGGCCCACACTGGATGGGGTAGTTTCCTCGTCCGCGTTCTCCACTGCATTGTATGACATATTCTCTTCGTTTTGGGTTCCAAACGCAGCATCCCGATTTTGCGGCAAGTCGTTCACTAAGGCAGTGTGTACGTTCCCGGTCAGCGGATCGACCGAGGTCGTCTTGAGGAGCGTCTTGGAGGAGGCCGCCGATCTCCCGATCTGCTGCTTGAAAGCCTTGCGCAGGAAACTTCCTCGTCTTCTTTCATCAGTGTACTCCGAGACAGAAAGTCTTTCAGGATCGCTACCTCTGCGTTCGCGCTTCTTTGGAGAAACTAGAGACCCTGGTTGCGCCGCAGCTCGTGGTGGTAAAACTGTGGCCACGACTCCGAAGGAAGTGAGTGGCGAGTTGTCACCCGTTTCACTGCTTGAGGACGTGGTCATTGAGTCATTAACTGGAGTAGGGCTACTTGCCTTCCTGGTCTCAGAGTCTTCATCGTTATTGGTACCCAGCGCGGGGGAGTGGAGAGCGGTATTGTTGCTCATAATCAATGCCGAACAGTTGCCCAGGAGTGCTTTGGAGGAGACCGCAGTCCTACCCGCATGTTCTTTGAAAGCTTTTCTGAGGGTACTGCTTCTACGTTCGTCGCTTGTGTCGTCCGAGACAGTGACCGCGCCACAGGAGTTGCTTCGTCTTCGTTCCCGTTTCCTTGGGGAAGCTCTTGGCTGAGTTGTAGGCTGAACAGCTTCTTTCACTGGATTGACGCGCGCAGATTGCTTTTTTGGCTCCTCATTGTCCGCATCGTCCATCTCAACGTCAGTTGTACCGTTCTGGATGTGAGCGCTAGAGACCGTGGTCGAGCTCAACCACTGTTCCATTAGACTAGCTTGCGCTTGTCCGTCGGATTCGTTGATGTTTGGTGCTGATTGAGCGCCCTTGTCCCCTTCACCAGGAATTTGGGAACTAATAGGTTTACCCTCGCACGATGCTGGAGAAACTTTTTTATCGCCTACGCATGTGGTGATAGTCGTACCGTCCTCCCGGACCGGCACTGGTGAGGGTGCAGCCTCTTCACGCACCATAGGCGCTGAAGACGGTCTCTGTTTTGCACGACTTCCATGCGTTTTCAGGACAGCACCAGTACCAGCTGGCTTACTAGTCTTAGATTTGCTCTTGACAGGCGTATCGCTTGTCTGCGGCTGCTGTTGTTGCTTCGTCACTCCGACGTCGGCGGCAGGGAACTTGGGCTTCTTGGGTTTGGGCATTTTTTTGAGGAGACCTATCCACTCGGCGAGCCCCGATATCGTCGGCATCGGTCTGACAGGCTCTAATGATTTGACCAGCTTGGTTTTATCGTCTAGTGAAATGACGAGCAACTTGATGTGCGCATCCGTTTCTGCGCTTGAGCAACTACCAACCGAGTGGAAACCAGAACCGCATCTTGCGCATGGCTGAAATTTGTAGATCTCATGATGATGAATCAAGATCTCTGATTTGCGCCACTGAAATTGTGTGTGATCGCTCAACACAGCCGGACATCCTTCGCTCACCAAATGGATTCTCCACTTGTTGTGCTCGATCTCACCGTCGTCTGTTGCTACCACAGCAACTTTGTAGCACTCGAGTCCGAGAAGATCTTGGGTAAAGTGGAAAATATCAGCCATGTCCAGAGGGTCTCCACGGATGAGGAGCGTAGCTGAGTACGTGCCGAGACGCACCCGATTATGGCCTCCGTCACATTCCTCGACTGCCGTACAGAGCTCCTTGTAATCAAAGAGCGGGAGAAAGCGCCCCATGAAAGGCACCTTCCAATCACTCCACTGCTGCGCTGCACGTTTCCCACGAAAGTAGAAGTTGAGTGTCCTTGTTTTGGCTGTATAAACAATCCGCGCGACTGACTTGCGAAAATCGACGGCTCTCTTCGCGAGTTCTGAACACGCCGCGGAGCCAGTTTCCATCATCTTAAGTAGCCCATACTGCGATATAGTGTCCGATATCACTTGTCCAGGCTCCAGGTGGGCGGTCAGAGGATATTCCAGTTGCCGAAAGATGACATGGAAAGCAGCCAGTTCTCGTCCGTTATAGATGCGATTCAGAAACGGAGGAGGATGAGGTACGACGAGCTTTCCAGAGAGGATAAGGTCGAGCGCCTCCGCTTCCTCTGAGGTGATTGGTCTGAGCACTAGTGCCGTTTCCATTGGCTTTGTGCACAGATTGTACAGCCGAGCGTTGGTCACCACAGGGATCGATTGGTCGTGCTGCTTGTGGTGTATCTGCGAAAGAGAACACACGCTTGGGAGCTGGAACTCCCACAAGATACCAACATGTATTGATCTGCTGGGTGTCTTGCTATTCTTAAACTCACATGCACAGGCTCTAGCGCCAACCGCGCCACGATGAGCTCCCTCCTCCACTCAGCCACTGGCGCTGGGACGCGCCATCCAGGGCCAACTGGCAGATAGGAGAGCTGCCTGCGTCTTGTCCCAGGTGGTACCGACTGGTACTTCCCTGGTACACAACACTATTCCAGCCATCCAAATAGAATATTTCATCGCCCCACGAACACGCATCAGCAATCAACTACGGGCGCCTCAAAATGTCCTTTAGAGTCGAACCAGTTCTTGCTTGACGGCGTACTTGACAATTGGAATCAGTGTTTTCTGGGTTTCTTTGCGAAATCAACCGCAGAGCGTCTCTACTGGCGGACTCGCTAAACTCCCTTATGAAGGTGTTAAAGTATTGTGCGACGATATCGTCGGAGAGAAAGCACCTGGCTCGAGTCGAGACTTTCAACGACCGCCTCGAGCGCGTCGACCTGAAAGGATCGACCTAGTCACTGTGCTGGTCCGCGAGGTGTCGTTCATGCTGTCCTGCAAGTCGCACTGTTGCCCTGGGAAGCAACACGATCAGAATTCTTGCCACACAAGATGCCCAGGATGAAGACTCTCATCAGCATGGCTGTGCTGATTCTCCGGTTCTTCAGCCAGCAAAACCGAACTTACGTTTCTCGTTGTTAACCACCGTGCGTTCTCTCCCATGACTTCGAAGCAGTACCTCCAAAGACCCTAGGGGTACCTGCGGAAGTCTCGCTTTGTCAGAAACAACTCTCACGAGAAATGATGGATGTTGACACTTGGAAGCATCAACTTTATTCCATGGAGACTTTGGTTTCCCAAGTGCACACACGCACTGACCATTCTTTACTATTACTTTTTTTCCACAACACGCGACTTTTGGTTTGCTTATCTACCACGACACAGCGGTGGTCTTGATGGTCTGGATGAGCTGCGCTGGCAGCAGCTCGCGGCTGAAGAACGAGACGCAGCCGAACTCCTCCATGAGCTGCTCGCCGTAGATGTAGGCGATCCACTTCCAGTACGGACCCTTGACCGCCGCCGCGTCCAGCAGTCTCACGGCCGCTTTTTGCATCGCCGACCGGGCGTTCGTGGGGTCCTCGGCCGTGATCTCGCTCACCAGCGCCGTGAACTCGGCCTGCAGCTGGCGGTTGGGGACGCTCGTGACCACCTGCAGGTACTCGTCGAATGTACGCAGCGAGAACGAGTCATCCAGCTCGACCTTCTCGCGGCCGTGCCAGCGGCGCGCGTCGCTCACGCTTGAGCTCTTTAGGTACACGTACTGGAGCACGCTTCGGGAGCTCTCAGCCCACTTGACGCCGTTGCGCGCGACTGATTCGGCGAAGAGGTCGTATGGCTCCTTCACGTGCTTCTGGAAGCTGGTGGCAAACGGCTTCTGCCACTGCCAGTGCTTCTTCTCCTTGGGCCAGATCGTCCCCGTGGCTGAGTGGTGCTGTTGCAGGTGCGCGTACATGGGCTCCTTGAGCGACCAGATGGCCAGGAACGGGTTGAAGAGACCGAGACCGCCCAGCTGCATGGACCAGTGCACCCACGCGGCCGGACGCGACGCCACGTGCTCGCTCTCGTCCGCGACCAGCTCTGGGTGGTTCGCCGCGATCTTCGCGTCCAGACACGCGAGCACGTCGCCGCCGGTTTGCGGGAAGATGAGCTCGTGGATGTCTTTGAGCGTGTTGAGGATCGCGTCCACGTACGAGAGCCCGAAGACCGGGGACGCGTTGCCCAGGTTGCGCAGGAAGAAGCCCATGTACTTATTGTAGACGTTGACCCAGGCGAGCACGGACTCGGCGGCGCTCAGGCGGTCAGCCATCTCCGTGGCGAACGCAGTCACCTGATCCCTCGCGATCGCCACGCTGCCGTCCGACTGCAGCACGAGCAGCCCCCACCTGATTGGCCTGGCTGGCAATGCGGAGGACGATGGCGATGGCGATGGAGATGGAGATGGTGACGCTACTGCACTGCTGCCACCGCCGATCGTGATGCGCAGCGAGCCCGTCTTCTCCTCGTTGAAGCGCAGCCCCACGGCCGCCGCGAACTGGTTCATCTCCTCCCAGGCGCGCACCACCTTGTACTCCTCGGCGTCGAAGAGCCAGATGTCGTCGTGCATGCGGAAGAGCGCCACGTTCGTGGACGCCAGTACCTGGTAGTCCATCACAAAGAGCAGCATCTCGGAGAGGAACATGGTCATCATGCGGCCGACTGACAGCCCGCGCCGCATCGACTTGGGCTCCGCGTACCCCGGGAAGGCGAGTGGGATCTGCACGTACTTGCGGAAGACACCGAGTATCGCGTCGCTCACACCCAGCACGCGCAGGCAGGCGAACGCGGCTTCATGCGAGACGCTCGGGCCGAAGAACTCCAGGTCGGTCGTCAGTGCCACGAGCGCCTTGCTAGCGTCATTGCCACTGCCACTGCCGCCACCACCACTACTCGCCGACCGGAGCGCGTGCACCAGATGAGCCTCCGCGAACACGAGGCGCACGATGTCCTGCTTGGAGATCTTCTTGTCCGCGTCGTCCGCCGCCTCGTCGTAGCCACCACCGGCGGACTCCAGCGATTTCGGCAGCGCCGACAGACGGAAGCGGTCGACCATGGACTTCCGGTACCCGTCCACTGAGTCCTCGTGGTGCATCACCTCGTCGTGGAGCGACTCGAGCAGTGCAGTCAGCACCTCCTTCATCTTCACAGACCAGGACAGGCCGATGTATTGGAAGAGCAGCGCCGTGAGCACGTCCTCCTGTAGGAAGCAGCGGAAGCGGCCGTTGATGCCGCGCTTTATCTCCACGTCCACACCGCGCGCCGGCCACGCGAACTCTCTCAAGTTGCAGAGCTGAATCGTGAGTACGTGCGCGAGTTCCTCCTGGAGCGCCTTGTTGCTCTTGACATCCGCGAGGAACTTGACGATGTCGTCGCTGAAGCTCGCCTTGTCGCGCAGCATCGCGTTCACGCAGGCGAGCACGTCGTTCTCGCTCACGGTCTCTTCTAGGAAGCTCTCGCTGAATGCGTGCAGCGACGCCTTGGCGGTGGCGAGCGCGTCCTGCATGCGCGTGGTCTTCTCCTTCGTGAACGAGGCACGCGGCTGGAAGACCTGGGTCTCCAAGTACGCGACCACGTCATCCTCCTTCACGCCGTTGGTCTCGAAGAAGAACGACTCGAGGCGCGTCTGCGTCTCTTCCTTCGTCAGTCCCATGAGTGGCCCGGCGTCATCCACCGTCACAAAGTCGCTCGGCTCGTCATCTCCCGACAGCCCGCGCGTGCGCTGGGTTTGAAGAGAGCTCTTGGTTTTCTGCACCGCCGCCCGCTCAGTCTCGTCCAGCGACTCGAGCAGCAGCGCGCCGAGCAGCTTGTTGTGGCGCCACAGCGTGCGCTTCTGGTGCACCTCGCGCAGAATGTGCTCGGCGCGCTGCTGCAAGATGCGCTTCGTGGTCCACGGGTCGCACGACGCGAATTCCACGAGTCCGTCCACGCCGTGCAGGTCCGTATGCACGTTGGTCTGTACGACCTGGAGGTCCTTGACTCCCTCGTAGAGCTTGTCGAGTTGCTTGCGCAGCTGGTCCGCCGTCAACACTTCAGTAGCCGACGCATCAGCGGACGACAGAGCACCACCACTAGTGCCAGAGTCCGTAATGCCGACGTCCTTGAGCAGCGCCGCGTAGTGGGTTTCCAGCTTGCACTCGTGCTTGGTGAGCTCGTGCAGCTTGACCTCCGTGGTCTTCTTGAGCAGCTGCAAGTGGCCAGACGAAGCGGAGACGTCTTAGATCGATGAATCCTGACTGGTTGAAGAATTGCCACATCCACCGCGGCCGCGTCCGGACAAAGAACCTCTTCTGCCACCTATGGTGACTCGGATTGCGAGCTGGAAGAACGATTTGGGGTGGATGAACTTGGAGTGTGTGGAAGAACGCAAATTGGAAAATGAGAGCGGATCGGAGAGCTCAACCAGCAACTACTTGTCAAGTTGAGCCCTCAAACACTGTTCCTATAATACCTCCAGATGAGAGGACCAACTTTAATTCTCGAATTCGGCATCCAGTAGCCCTGAGCAGGGTTGATTTTTGGATTGGAATTCCTTTGAAGGAGGGAGGGAGGGAGGAGAGAGACCTTGCTTGCAACCGGGTTCAGATCCTAGAATCCTAGAATCCTAAAACTCAAAATTGTGACCCTGAACTGATGCATCAACCCACCTTCATGTCCAGATCGGCCGTG
>JALBZD010001091.1:0-10831 GCA_038050675.1 Globisporangium cylindrosporum | reverse complement strand
CCACTCCTTGTGGGAACAGTCGGTCAAAGATTTGTGTCAGCTGGCTGTACAGGAACGTGACGTTGCGGGTCTGTGGGTTTGGAAGGTCTGTCGTGTAGTACACTGTTGCTGCGAACACGTCCAGGGTTGGTCATTGGTAACCGGGTGTGAGGAAGTCTTGGAGCGTGGAGATGCCCTTGGCCGCTAGGCTGCTCCGTGCAGGAGATTCAGGTGTTGGCGCTTGATAAAGCGTTCGACGTTTGGGAGGCGGAGTGTGGTTCGTCCTGGGGTGGCGTACAGCCAGTCAGAGGCGATCATCAGTGGAGCCTTGGTCGGTTCGGAAGCTTGAGCTTCTTCGTATTACTACTATGACCTTGTTAGATAGATACTATTATGTAGTAATAATGATAATAGTAGTAGTAATACGAAGAAGCTCAAGCTTCAGCTTGGCGTGCATATCACATTGTTGTGGTTGGTTCATCACAATGATGTTGCAACAGAAGACGCTGCTTCAGCGGCGGCGACTCCCATACTCTGAGCATTAGGAGCGTGAGTGACCGATCAGCAGCGGGCTCGGCGGCACTAGCCACTAGCTGTGAGTGAGCAGTCCTCACAATATGAGCGAGCAGCGAACTCGAAGTCATAAGTTTTCAAACACATGTATTCGTATGCATGAGGGGCCTTACAACTACTGAGAAATGCACAGTATATACCGATGACGCTTCAGATGCAAAATAGGCGAGCTAATACACAATCCATTGCCCATCACGCACTTAAGGGGCCGTGCGGGTGTCGTGACCTCCGACTGGGTACTCCTGCTGGTACTTGGACGAAGATGGGGCTGTCGAGCCTTGATTAGCGGCGGCACCGCTGCTGTTGTTGTAATGGTACTGGTCCGTCGGTTCAATGCCAGCGATCTTCGCGGCAGCCAGGTCGGCCATGTGGCGTGCAGGCGTCGGATCATCTTGCTTTCCTCCGACGTGACGGTCGTGGTCGTGGTGGTGCTTGGACCCCATTGTGGTGCTGTCACCGCCGTACGAAGCATCATAGACTGGGTCTTGGTGGTGACCTCCAAGGTGGTGATCATGGTCGTGGTGGTGCTTGGACTGTGTGCCAGCAGCAGCAGCGCCTCCTCCGAAAGGTGCCGCAAGAGACGGGCCGTCCTGCGCTCCTTCGAAGTGCTGGTCTTGACGCTGGGATGAAGCGGCACCGCTGCCATAGCCAGCTTCAGCATTGTAGGTTGGGTCGTCATGGTGTCCAAGGTGGTGCTGGTGGTCGTGCTGACCCTTCGATCCCGAAGTAGCCGCGTATCCGTAGGGAGATTCGGTGATCGGGTCTTGGTGGTCTCCGGCACCAAGATGATGGTCGTGGTGGTGCTGCGACAGCGCTGCGCCAGCAGCAGCACCCTGACCAACGTTAAGCGATTGGTCGTTGTCCGCCGCCGAGTGACGGTCACCGTGGAAGTGCTGCTTCGACTGCGCACCAGTTGTACCGAACGAAGCCTCGTTGAACGATGGATCTTGGCGAGACGCAAAGTGGTGGTCTTGGTCGTTGGGCGGGTACGTGGTGGTGTTGCCATACGAAGTATCGTTGAATCGACCTTCGCGATCCGCTGAGTGACGGCCATGGTGAGCCATTGCTCCTCCAGCCCCCGCAGCCGCGCCAGCGCCATACAAAGCATCCTTTGCCGTAGAGTGATGGTCGCGCTGCGTCGTCGTCGTTGGCAAACCGTCGTTCGCACCGATGCCAGCATTGTTGTTGTTGGTGGTGTTGTTGATACCAGTGCCAGCAGCCGACTTGTTGGCTTGGTTCACCGTGTCTCCGCCATCAATACCAGCTCCAGCTCCGGCACCAACGGCAGCGAGATCCGCGCCTCGGACCTCCTGCTGTCCAGTCGGCGTCGCCATCGATGGGTTCGCATCCGCATTCTTACCCGCCACACCAGCTCCGGCGAGATTACCACTCTGCGACTCCGCCTCGACGATGCGCTTGATGCTGTTCTCGCGGTACTGCGCGCCGATGCTCAGCCACGCGTTCACGAATTCCTCCTGCACGCGCTTCGACTCGGCGTTGAACAGCTCGGGCTTCATCTTCTCATCGCCTAGACTCGACTGCACGAGCACGCCGAACGGGAAGTGGTCCGCGTCAAACTGTACGTTCACAGTGTTGCCATGAATTCTAGAGATCACGTCACGCGCAACGTCCGACTCGAACAGATACGCCATGTTGCTGCGCTCGTTGAAGACCACATACGTATCCTTGCCGTCGCCGATGACGCCCATCAAGCCAGCCTTGCGCTTGAGCGAGATCGCGTAGGTGGCTCCGTCCACAACGCTCCAGACCGAAGTTATGCCGCTCTCAGCCACGTTTTTGCCCACTGGGACAAACAACTCGTGGTCGTCCACGTAATGCTTCTTGAGACGGGAGGTGTGCTTTTCGACATCCTTGTAGGGTGTGATGAAACCCGAGAGCACGAGCGCTTCCGCGATTTCTCTGGCGCGGTGAAGGTTGGTTGACGATGACAACCCGCCGTGATCAACACCGCGGGTGATTGGTGTACGATGCGCGTAGGCGTTTTCAGCTGAACCTTGGGTCGTGCCGTGGGTTGCACCAGCTGACCCAACATGAGGTGTGTGGCTGCCAGTGGGCCCTTGCGTGGTGGCGTGATGAGTGCCTGAAGATCCACGAGGGGCTGCATCAATTCCCGTCAGTCCATGGTGCGTGTGATCGCCGGTGAGTCCTCCGTGCGTCTTTTCGCGGTTATCGGCGAGCCTGTGGGGTGTTCCCTCGTATTTGCCGCTGAGTCCGGTAGTCTGAGCGCCGGACGAGCCCTGGGAGACCTCAGTTCCAGGCAACACATTCGGCGACTGCTGCATAGAAGAAGCGCCTGGATCAGTGCTGGCTCCCCCCATAGTCGAAGCGTTTTGCGTCGACGAGGTTGCTCCTCCGCTGGAATGAATAGGCTCACCGCCAGCAGTGGTCATCGTCACCGTGGACGGCATCATCGCTTGACCTTGACCTGGAGTTGGTTGGTGGACATCACGAGCCTCGAGCCACTCGATGATGGCGTCCACAAGCTCCTTGCCCTTGACACCATACACGGTTTTGATGAGTGCATGCTTGGTGTCGCTGAAGATCACGTCCTTGTGCTGCTCAGCGAAGGCTTCGAACTCCTTGGTGTCTTGCTGGAGGTCAGGTGGCAGTCCACTGAAGCGGTGTAAGCGAGAGAAGACGTGGCCTTGTAGGTTCGCCTTGCGGTGGCCATGCAAGCCGTGTGAAGGTGAGTGAGTAGGGCGCGTCTTGTGATCAGAGCCGAGCATGCCAGTAAATCCAGGTTGCTGCTGCTGCTGCTGCATGGCTGAGCCGCCCTGAGTTCCTTGGGTTGCCGTATCCGACATGCCGCCCTGGGTTCCTTGGGTTGCCGTACCCGACATGCCGCCCATGGAAATTGGCTGCTGCTGTTGCGCCGACATGCCAGAGCGGTCTTGAGAGCCTGGGAAGCCACTCGACGTGCCTCCTCCAACGGCAATTGGCTGCTGTTGCTGCTGCTGGCCCATGGTCCTGGACGTTGGGTTCTGCTGCTCCATGATCGAAGATATGCGGTCGTCTGGTCGTTGCGGCGCGCTCGGCGTGCCTGCACCGGTAGACGTTGGTTGCTGCTGCATGATCGTGGATCGCTTGTTGGTGGTTGATAGTTTGCTTGCTTGGAGTGAGTTGAGATGGGGGTGTTCGTGGCGAATTTAGAAGTGAATGGTAGCAAAAGCTAAAAGCTAGCTCTGTGTCTGTGAGCTGTTGCTGCTGCTCCGCTACGAGAGACACGAGGATACGAGCGAGAGATCTCCCTCAGCAGCAGCAGATGCGGCAGTTGAACCCACATGCCCTTGGAAGCTTTTGGTGAGAACTGCCCCGAAAGGGTGGGAGTGCGTTTGCAACGCGATATGTCGCTGAGAAGGCGAAATCGAGATAAAATTTGGTGGCTTCTTCGATGTCACAGTAGTTTAAGCTCTGATGTTGGTACAGTACTGGTGAAACGGCATAGATTGCGTTTTCGCCAACCAATGGAGACCAAAGTTCGAAGCGATGGTAGGGGTGAGAAGGAGTCATTCTTGCAAATTCATATAGACGATTATCGGTTAAATGAGAACACATAACACTACAATGAATCGGAAAACCCCCAATTCCTTATGGATTCCATTTTGACCTCGTGCGCACAAGTGATCAAGAAGATGGCCCAGAGGGTGTGGCTGGCCTCGCCTTCCGCCGCTCAGAATCGTGAGCCGGCCAGTTGGGAGGACACGCACTCCCCGTCAGTATACAAGGCAACCCCTTCATCTCCTCCTCCACACCAAAGGTGGGTCGTATCGCGAGTGAGAGCTGGTGACCAAGCGTCTGCGGCAAGAAGTTGATCCTGGTTGGCTGCATGTTCGCAACAACGCATTTCCTTGCAGCACCTGAGACCTCATCACGCCTGCAGTCGTCAACCCGAAGAACCGTTGCCACCCCGACCGTAGCACGTGGAGTATGAAATTGCTATCCAGAATACACCGGACAGCAACGCGAGGCTAGACTCCTAGGATTTAGATACATACAACCGTGTGGGTTTACATTACTGCTATAGTTAAGTAATGCCACGTTACTTTCTGAGACTGCTCCGCGGTACGAGACCCTCCCTCACTGCAGACCTCGGCGTCGCTGTTGGTAGAACGTGAACGACTTTGTCACAACCCCCACCATCGCCATCGACCTGTCTGCTACGCGAGCGAGCAGCGAGAGGCAGAATTTGCCGGCCAGTGCGCCGAGAGGCAGGCGAAGCGTACCCAGCCCGCCGGCGGCCACAGTGGAAGCCAGCGATGGGCTGGTGTGTCGGGCCTGCACAGGTTTGCGGCCTTTCTTCGCTGCAAGGGGACGATCCTGGTGCTCTGATGGGTCGGGGACAGTACGAGCACCAGTACCAAGCGGGTCGCAAATCTTCGTCGGAGTGATGCACAAGATGTCTGCGGCGGCAACGTTGGCGATCGGGATCTCATGACGCGTTACGGCCAGGTTCCGTTGCGCGTTGTGGTCTGCTTCAGGCCCAACGAGACCTCTCGCGCTCGCTTCGAGCAGCTCCTCAGTGTTGAGCTCGTGGTATTGCGCGCCGATGCTGAGCCAGGCGTTCATAAAATCTTCTTGCTGTTGAATCGAGCGTGCGTTGAAGAGCTCGGGCTTGGCTTTTTCGCAGCTTACGTTCAGCGTCACGAGCACGCCGAATTCAAAGTGCTCTTCGTCAAACTGCACCGTCACAGCGTCTCCGCTCATCTCGGTGATAGACTCGCGCGCAATGTCCGACTCAAATAGGTACGCCTTCTTGGTTCTCTCGTTGAGCACCACGTAGACATCGCTGCCACCCGCGAACGGCGAGAGCACACCCGCCTTGCGTTTCAGGTAGCCCGCGAAAATCGCGCCATCCGCGATGCTCCAGACCGAAGTTGTCTGGCGACCGTTGATATTCTTGGCGACTGGGATGAGCAACTCGTTGGCTTGCACGTAGTGGTCTGGGGCTGCCAAGTTCAAGCGCGTCGTGTGCGATTCATCGTGCTTGTATGGTGTCAAGAAACCCGAGAGCACGAGCGCCTCCGCAATCTGTTTGGCACGAACGAGGAGCTCCAGTGAGAAAGGAGTACCTCGGGTCTTGCTGGACGATATTGCTGCTGCTGTTCTCGGTCCTGAAGCTTTACCTGGCTGACTTTTACGCGTCTGTAGCCACTGCAGGATGGCTGTGATGAGCTCTATGCCCTTGACGCTGTACACAGGGATGATGAGTGCGTGGTAGTTGGTCTCGAACAGCGTCTGCTTGCTTCGCTCGACATACTCTTGGAACTGCTTCGTGTCGTCCTGGAAATTAGCAGGGAGTGCTGCGAAGCGGTGGAGGCGCTCAAAGGCGCGGCCTTGAAGAGATGGGGACGTGCTGACGTCCATGTCCACGTGAGATTGGCTGGTCACTTGAATGAGAAGTGATGCGGGCTGAAAATTCTACACTGACGCTACAGGTAGCAAACACCAACAAAACCGGAGTACCCACTGCCCGTTTCAGTGCGTGCTCTTGTTGGCTTCTTGTTGCCGTTGGCATACCGACTCGCCTTTTCATTCTGTGCTGAGTAATTCTCAGCCAATCGGAGGCACGCGAATTTAGTTTTCGTGGGCTCGCTCGACTGAAAACATTATAAAATGGCACCAGTTGAACTAAAGTAAAGGCAACTAGAAAATCAGTCAGGAAATATAGTCTCATTTAAGTGGATGTTTCCTAAAAGAGCACGCTGTGCGTGACTCCTGTGCCAGCATCGCGTGGCAAGCAAATGGCTACATTATTGGCTACACAATGTGCAGACATACACTCGTCCTGTTTGATGTGGAAGAATTGGCCACGTATCTCCCGTGGTACAGACAGAATGCACTGCATCTCCATATGTACCTGAACAAATCATCCTCACAGGCATCTTTCATACCATTATGTGTTATTCAAAAATATTGAGAACGATGTTCATATATACTACATGTTGAGCCGTTCATGAATCACTCCAGGTAGTTGCCTTCCGTCGTTTCCGGACCTTTCTCTTTCCGCCGTTCGTAGATGTAATAGGGTGTTGCCAGGAACTGGAACGCGGCTATCAATCGAACGTCGAAAGGGATTTGGTCCACAAACGACTTGAAGGCCCTGTCCACGAGCCAGCCCAGAGGCAAGCGGAGTGCGCCAAGTCCACTGCCAGCCACAGACGGAAGCCAGCGCGGGTCGATTGGTGGTGCGTGCGCGCCAGTTTGGGATCCCGCTGGCGCGATGTTCTTAGCTCGGCGGTCATCTCCCCCACTGGAACCGGATGAGGCGTAGTGCTCCATTGGAGTAACACCAGATAGATATGCGGCAGCGATGTTCGCAGTTGGGATGTTGTGTGGTGCAGGAGTAGTCAGGTTCCACTTGGCGTTGTGACTTGCCTCGGGGCCGACGAGACCTCGTGCGTTGGCTTTCGCCGTCTCGTCGACGTTGTTCTCGTAGTATTGCGCGCCGATGGTGAGCCATGCGCTTACGAACTCCTCTTGCGCGGATTTCGAGCCGGCATCGATGAACTCGACTCTGTCCTTCGCATCAAGGGAATGAATCGCAACGCGCACTCCGAATTCAAAGCGATATGAATCACATAGTACGGTCACAGACTCTCCGTGCATCTCGGCGATTGGCTCCTGCGCTACGTCGGATTCGAACAGGTACGCCTTCTTGGTTGTGCCGTTCAGCACCACGTAGACACTCCTGCTGTTTGTAAAGACGCCCACTTTGCGCTTCAAGAGGCGTGCATACATTGCTCCGTCTACAACACTCCAAACAGAGGTTGTGTGAAGCTGGGTCACATTCTCGGCGACTGGAATAAGCACCTCATTATCTTTCAAGCAGACAGTCGCGTCCATAGTGGTGTCATTACAGGGCGTCAAGAAGCCTGAGAGCACGAGCGCTTGCGCGATCATCTTGGCGCGAATGAGAAGCTTCGATGACTCACGAGTTGATTCAGCAGTGCCGAATGACACTGGCGCTGTGGGAACAGAAGCTTCCGCATGTGGGTCTTCGTTGGTGATGTCGGCAGCAGTTGTCGTGTGGTCAAGTTGACCAGATTGAGTGACTCGCGCCTGGATCCACTGCATAATCGCTCTGACGAGCGCCTCGCTCTTGACGCTGTACACCGACGTGACGAGCGCATGGTAGTTGTTCGCAAACAAAATGTGTTTGTGTCGCTCCACGAATGCTTGGAACTGCTTCACGTCTTCTTGGAAATCGAGCGGGAGAGCAGCGAAGCGCTGGAGACGCTGGAAGACGCGGCCCTGGAGGTCCTGCTGCGGCATGCTGCTTGGTAGATGTGCTGGAGGCGAATGGATAATGATCTCTCTCCAACGATTTAGCGCCTGAAATAGACCGTGAGATTTCTTGAGAAACGAGCAAAGCGGGGGGCTTCGTGTTAAAATTTAGTGGCTTCTTTTGTTTTGAAAATTTAGGATTCACCAAGCTTCAATTAGAAGCCACTAAAAAGCATGAAGCTTGGTGTCTCAAGAAGAACGGCACACTTTTCGGGCAGTTTTAGTCGAAGCGGACTGATTCCATTTTGTTGAGACAAATCCATTTCACTCTCTTCTAACCATTATCCTATTAAGAGAGCAAAGAATGGTTCTTGAAGTGTGAGTGAACGCAGCCTACATCTGATCAAGGTTAATCGGAATGTAATGTATCTGTAGCTATATCAGCACCGCATGCTCGTTTTGCTTGAACGAAGCACCGCACGCCGCGAACCGCGAGCGATCTAAGATGATGGAGGCGAATGCAAAAACTACTCCCATGCAACTTTACTTTCGCTGGGACAAGCCAGCATCTATCTCTTCTAGACGGTATCCGTTTAAGAAATCATTTGTCTGTCGTGGTTTTCAAGGAATATAGATGGCTACAGATGTGTCAACGGAGGCGGTCCGCATCAGCGCATCAGATCAAAAGTTCCATGCTTTCACAAGTCTAGCCAGACATGGTGGCTTTATCCAACAGCTCTCAGTCATGTGTGATCGTTCCAGCCTTGGGCTCGCAGATATTCCCATCAAATATATTGTATTCGCTGTAAAAGGATAATTACGTACGCACATTAGAGGCTTCATGAATGTTACCCTCACACTAGCATCTCCTTAATCTTGCCATCATGGAACTGCGCGCCGATGGCGAGCCACGCGCGCACAAACTCCTCCTGCACCTGCTTCGACTCGGCGTTGAACAGCTCGGTCTTCTTCTGGTCAAAGCCCGAGTTCAGCGCCACGCGCACGCCGTAGGTGAAGCGTTCGCTGTCGAACTGCACGTTCACGGTCTCGCCAGCGATCTCGGTGATTGACTCGCGCGCAACGTCAGACTCAAAGAGATAAGTCTTCTTGGTTTTCTTGCTGAGCACCACGTAGACGTCCATGCCACCTGAGCACTGCGCGAACAAGCCAGCTTTGCGCTTCAGGTACCGCGCATAGATCGCGCCGTCCGCAACGCTCCAGACCGTGGTCGTGCAGAACTCTGCGACGTTCTTGCCGACGGGGACGAGCAGCTCGTGGTCGTGCACGTAGCGGAGTGGCACCGTTCCGTCTGGATGCTTTAACGTGATTTCATCCTCGATGTAGGGTGTGAGGAAGCCCGAGAGCAGCGTCACTGCTGCAATCTGCTTGGCGCGGGCTAGGAGCTCCGACGAGATGTAAATCGTGCCGCGAGCAACTTTTGTAAGCGGTGTTTTTGGCACTGGCTTCATCGTATCAGTCGACGTCTGGACCGGAGACCTTGTCGGCGACGCAGCACACTCTTGGAGCCACTGGATGATCGCGTTCACGAGCGCATCGCCCTTGATGCTGTACACGGGTATGACGAGCGCGTGGTGGTTCGTCTCAAAGAACATGTGCGTGTTTTGCTCCACGAACGCCTGGAACTGCTTCGTGTCTTCTTGGAGGTTGGCTGGTAACGCAGCGAAGCGTTGAAGACGCTCAAAGACGCGACCTTGTAGGGGTTGAGGTGGCGTCGAGCCGGCGTCAGACTTGAGGTGCTGCCTGATCGCTGGTGAACGGTCCTGCGGTTGTTCTGGCGCGATCGACGACGTGTTGGCGGCCATTGGTTGCTGCAGCATGGCGAAGCCGGTGGCTGGATGATTGGTGAGCGAGTCTCAGAATGAATAGACTCGTAGAAAGTAGCGAAGGACTCGAAGTACACTCAGTCACACGTCGCATCGTTGGATGGTGTGTGCGCGTTTCATTTTCATTATTGTCCAACGTAGGTTGTTTTTTGGTGGCTTCTTGATGATTTTTGCTCACAACTGTCAGATGTTAGGAGCTGCAGCGCAGTCTCATTTTTCACTCTCCATTATTATAAATCAGTCGCATAAGCGAGATGCCACATAGCTACGAAAATGTTCGTGGTGAGATGATTTTGTAGCCATGCTAGGTTCCAGTGAGTTCAGAGGTTTACGTTTCCTATCCATGAGAATCGCTTAAAAGAGATTTGTATTCGATGTCGCACGCTTCTCGTCTCGACTAAAATGTGCACCCATCTGACTGACTGACTCGAGGTCCGTTGAACTAACGGCAACATGAAGCCAATAAGCCGACCTGCACCGAAGACGAATGATACGGCGACCAACGTTCGATGTCGACGACAATTCTAAAGTCTCCAGTATCCTGGCTGACCTGGACTTATTGTGCTGGGCATTCCTAGTCACGTATGTGGTCCACGATATCTCGAGCATCTCGTTCCGCAGGACAAACTCTCCCACTCATTTCCAAATTCACCAACAACCCCAAACAACAACAGTAACTACAACCCACTCAAGCGACCAACCAGCCTACTATCGTGGATCAGCAGCAGCAGCCAATCCCCACCGGCATGACGCCGACTGCGCCATCACAACCCCCACCGCAGGATCGCGCGTCCACCACGCAGCAGCATCCACCAACCATCTCCTCATCCAGCACGCCACATCCAGTGCTCCAGGGCCGCGTCTTCGACCGCCTCAACCGCTTTGCGGATCTCCCGTCTGACCTCCAACAAGACACCAAGCAGTTCCAGGCGTTCATCGAACACAACAAGCACATGCTGTTCGAGACGAACCACCACGCGCTCGTCATCCCCGTGTACAGCGTCAAGGGCGAGGCGCTCGTGAATGCGATCATCCAGTGGCTACAGGAGCGCGCAGCGTCGCCCGCGACCGGCGCTGCCCCGCAGCCGCCACCGGGGATGCCTGCGGACGAAGCCTGGCAGGCCACGCGCAGTGCCACGGCGGCGCGCAAAGCCGAGGCGTCTGTGCAGGCGACGCCACTGTCGACCGTC
>JALBZD010001090.1:0-10843 GCA_038050675.1 Globisporangium cylindrosporum | reverse complement strand
CTTTGAAGATCCACGATCCGGCGTGCGCGCCGTTCCTCAAGCGCTTCCGCGTGCCGATGTTCATAGTCCACGACTACATCCGCCGCACGAATGTGTCGCTGTCGACCTCGTACCTCCCGTCACTCGTGCATGCCCAACCGCAGCTGTCAGCTCAGAAATCCCGCGACACCATCGCATGTCCGCATGGACTCCACATGCTTGCGATGGTGTTCCCAGATACTGCTGAGTCTAACCCTGGGTATGTGGATGTTCAAGTATTCAACCAGCGCTTCAAGCCTTTGCAACATAGCATGAGAGCGGGAAGACAAGCGAGCGGAGACGTGAAAGAAGTTGCGATCTCGGCTTCGTCTGGGGGCGACTTTGATCGAGACTCGGAGCACTTTGACGACAAGAATTTTTTGGATCAGGTCATGCCGTTGTACCACACGCAAGAGCTCCCCGCCAATAGCTTCCTGTTTGTACCTGGGAGTCAATTCGCGACGATCCGACCAATAACAACAACGACTGGCGATCATCACCACCAGCGTCAGACAAAGACGACACTGCTGCGCTTTTGCTTTGTAGATGCGTCCAACTTCAACGCCGTGAAACAGGAGGTCGCAGTCGAGGCGCTGGTCAACAGCGAGGTGCAGACTCTGTTACAGTCTTTACAGTCACAGGCGTTTGATCGCTCCATGTTCCGACGTCCCGCACTGAAAGATTCGCTCTGGGGGAACTTCATCACGTGGCCGAAAGAGACCAAGCTACTCAAGAAGAGCGACCTGCTCAACTCGGAGGCCGGAAGTGAGCAGCTCCAGCTCTCGCGCCGCGAGCGGCTCAAGCAGTGGCAGGACGACAAGCGCTGGGACCGTCGCGTCGAGTCACTCACGCTTCCGGTGTCGCTGCCGCCTATAGTGGTCAACATGACACGCAACAGCGCCACGCTGCGCTTCCAGGATCTTTACGATCTCCCGAAACACGACATCACGGCGTTCGGCTACGTCATCCGCTGGAAGAATGTCGACGAAGAGCAAGAGCGGTCAGTGCCAAACCTAGCTGGAGATGATAGTGAGCCTTCGGATACGAACGCAATGACGATCACGCGCCAGCAAATCGTGCGAAGTGTGCTGCCCACAGCGCTCTTTGGCGACGACTTTGACGGAAAAGACATTGAAGCAGTCGTGCTCGGGCTCGAGGCAGAGACCAGGTACACTTTCACAGTGCAGATCTACGTGGATGAGACCTCCGGCCTGGAGAGCGACAGCTCTCGGATCGCACAGACAGCAGCATGCAGCGAGCCAAGCGGTGTGCGCGGCATCCCGGTTGCGAACGGCGGCGCTATGGAAGCGACGTGCACAACACTGCGGTGGCTCGACCCGATCGACGACGGCGGCAAACAGATTGGTCTCTACTTGGTCAATGCGCGTATTGTGGAGGACACATTCGATGCTCTCGCTGGACGTCAAGACTCAACCAAGACCGTCGAAGATGAAAAAGTGTTCACGCTCGAAGCAAAGTTTGTGGCGCCGTCTGATGCTGGTGGGGCTTGGAAAATCGCACAGGTTTGCAAATTGGTGCCTGGCGCGAACTACCTGTTCCGTGTCGCCGCGATGAACTCCATTGGTGTTGGACCGTGGAGCTCAAGAAGTGATTCTGTCGTGGTCCCTTCGCAATTGATCTCGTCATCGTCTTCACGACGCGCTGCGTCCGCGAATGTCCCCACTTTGAAGGGCAAGGGCGATCCAGATTATGTACCGATGCACTCTTTCTCACTGCGCGAGCTGACTGACCTCATTGATGAACGCGGCTCCGAGGTCGTGGTTGCCACTTTGTCCGAGTCATCAGCGGATCAACAGCAGCAGCAAACAACACATGCTCTCAAAGTGGTGCTCTCGGATGTGCACGAGAAGATTGTGCTCGAGTCCCCAGTCGCTGCACAACCTGAAGCCAGCAGCGGTTACTCGGTCAGCAACAACGAGGTCTCATTCGACGTGTGGTCATCGCACTACAGTCCGCGATCATTTCACGTCTCCTCCGAGGTCGTGCGCGCGGATCCGCTGGACGCGTCAACACCACTGCGGAACGCCGACCAGGTGAAAGACCGCATCGTACTCGTCACACGTGGAGCAGTGCCGTTTGTGTTTAAAGCCCACTACGCGCAGCTCGCAGGCGCGCTGGGCATCATCATCGCGGACGTGAACGACACGTGCCAGGGCCGATTCGACCAGCGATGCGTTCCGGGGGCCGACAAGAGCCGCGGCGAGGGCTTCGCGGCGCAGGACCAGCACGAGCTCTGGCAACAGAACCGCATCCCGTGCGTGTTGGCGCTACAGGACGCCTCGCAACGTCTGTTGGAGCTCGTAGCACCATGAAAAAAGGGCAAAGATACTTTTTCAGCTGAAGAGGTCCGAATTGACACGCATGCCGAGTGATGGTCGTGTCGTGTCTTGTCTTCTTGTCTTGCGTGGCAGAATCACGGTGTTCGTGCCACCTTCGCGCAACATTGTATCCAAACTCTCGAAACGTTGCGAGCACTTCAAATTAAAAGGCCAAGATCGTGTCAACCTCTATGAATCCATAACTTCTTCAAGTACGTTTGCCATTTTGGTTATTTTCATCTACTTTTTATCCTAAAAACTAATACCCTATCATTTACGTTTGGCTGCACGCGTCGCTTCGGAGACCAGCTGCTCACATTGGTTTTGCTCACGAGTGTCTTCTGGTTCTTCTGGGCTTTTGGGAGCACTTAACCGAGAGGTCTCACTACTCCTCAGCCCAGAGTATCTTACCATTCGCTCCCAGCTGATTCACGAAGCGCGGCGCCTTGAAGCGGCACCGACGCGTCTTTTGATCGATACGAAGGACCAGAAGGGGCGAGCGAGCAAGAGACCGCAGTCGCATTTGAGACGTACCACTCGGTCGCTCCCGCTCCACCCACCTCAGCAGCAGCTGCTCACCGGCAGGCAGCAAACGTGCGCGCGAGTTCACTCAGTTGACGATGGAGCGAGCGCGTGATAACGAAGCGAACGCTCCGCCCGTGAAGCTCACGGGGAGGCTGCGCATGCCCAAGGCCATCCCAGCGCATCTGCAGCAGCACCACGATCAGCAACAGCAGCAATTGCAGCAGCAGCAACTACTACATCAACAGCAGCAGCTTGAAGCGCAGTTCAAGAGCGATTCGGTTCGGGATCCGAGCCATCTCAACCACGACAGCGGCAGCAATGACGTGATGACGATGATGACAGCGACACCCGAAGACTGCGCCAGCGGCGAGTGGCACCATGATGAGCACAACCGCTTCATGCAGGCGCTGGAAACCTACGGGCAAGGGCAAAGCGGCGACGAGTGGAAGAAGATCACGGCGTTCGTGCAGACGCGCTCGATCGAAGAAGTGCGGCAGCACGGCCGCCAGTACCTGCAGCAGCTCGTGCAGGAGCTCTCGGGCACGGGTCGCGCACTACAAAGCATCAACTCGTTAGGCTTTGCGCTCACACCCATGGCAGCAACTGATGCGGACGAAAGCAGGAACCACGACAACCAGAACGATCCGAACGGACAGAACCACATGGCAGCGGATCCTGTGACTGGAGCAACGGGGAAGCCTGCCAAGCAGCCAAGGAGCCGAGCCAAGAGCGGCAGTTCAAAGGCTACGAACCCAAGCTCCAAAGGCTCTCAGCAGCAGCAGCATCAGGAACAAACCCCCACCGGCGTACTCGTTCCGTCTTCGTCTATAAAGCAAACGCAGAGCGCGCCGCCGCGCAAGAACGGCCGTAAGCCCAAGGTGTGGACGTTTGAAGAGGACAAGATCTTCGAGAACGCGCTCGCGAACTGGAACAACGACAAGCCGTACTCGTGGCCGAAGATCGCCACGGCGCTCCCGGGCAAGACCGCGAAGGACGCGCGCAACCGGTACGAGAAGCTCGTGGGCGACATCGCGATCATCGAGAAGAGCGAGGAGTTCGCGCGCCAGCCCCCGCACCATTACCTGACGCCGCGTAGTGGCCTGAGCAGTCGCATCTCGCCGCCGCCGCCTATCGAAGTGTCCCCCACCAGCTTAGCAGCAGAAGGCAAAGGTACCTATCCTTCGTTCATTTATTTCCCTGTGGCTGTCTTGCTTACTGTGTGCGGGAAGAAGAAAAACTGAGTCGCTCAAAAAAGATACATTCATGTCGCTCCAATGTGGACACTTTTTGAATGTCTTCCAGATGAAGACGCTCTGAGTGACAGTCTCATGTTGGACTCGCCAGGACTCTTTCGCAGTAGCAGTGGTGGTAGTGATGGCAGCAGCGCGCGAGGCGGTGCAGCGACAAAACGAGGTATTAGCAGCAACAGCGGCTCGATGCTCAGTCCGACATTCTTGGACTTTCTCACGAGCGAGGAGAAGCAGCCGGCTACTTCGGCCCATGACTCGCTCGACTTTCCGTCCTCGTCTTCCTCACTGCTCCAATCGCCTGAGTATTCCCGGCGGACACCATCAGCTTCATCGTCATCGGCGTTGTTGTCTTCGTCGCTGGCATTTCCCTATGGCGGACGATCAGCAGCAGCACCCAACACTTACACAAAGAGCTCTTCTTCCTCAGCGCCTCCTGGACGAGGTAGGTTGACCCCGAAGGGCTTTGTTACGCCGCGGATATGGCAGGAGTTCCTCTCAGATGACTTCAAGTTTGACGTGAAGGCACTCTCAAGTGCAGACGATTTCTCTGGTGATGCTATTGGCGCTCGTAGTGGTGATGATGGTGGTGGTAGTGGACACTCGACGATTTCGCAAGACATGAGCAACGTGACGCTCCTTGGCTCTTCCCCCTCCTCTGAATCTCCTCGGAGGACTCAGGAGAGTTATAGAGCAGATGGAGTAGCCTCTGCGCTGCAAATGGAGTGCGATGAGCCCATGTTTGAGGCAGGCGAGATACAGGAGGACGACGACGAATACGAAGATAAGGCTGAGAGTGTCAGAGCGTACCACCAGTATGACCGACGCCTGGTGGAGGACGCCAGTAGAAAGCGTCCACGTGGCATGGACACCTTCTCTGAGGTTGGTGGTGACAGAGATGTCGAGATGAAGTCTGCTCCTCAGAGAGACGACAGTAGAAGTAGAAGTAGACGCGAGGGCGGGCGAGGCGAGGAACAAGGAGCCGACCAGGGCAGAGAGGCCAAGTGAGAGGGTCAGAGGAAATAAAGCCAAAAACAATGACTTTCGTATGAACTAGTTAGTTGAAGCAATGATATCCTTGAAACGTCGAAGGTTGTAACCCCAGCGTCACTCCAAAAGAGAGGGATTGGAGCACAAAGCTAGGGCATTTAAATGTCATGGTCTTGGTTGACTGCTTACGTCTCATCTTCCAATTGTTATCAATCCAATACCTTACTTCTTCTTCTTCTCCACTGAGTCAATGACGTCCTGCACGATCTTGGAGAAAGCCGGCGCTGCGACCGAGTCCGGGTACTCTTCGAGGAACGACACGCCCTCTTCGCAGGACTTGGTCATCTTGTCGTCCAGCGGCAAGCGGCCGAGGAACGGCACGTTGAACGCCTTCGCCATGGCTTCACCGCCGCCCGACGCCGCAGGGAACACATCCATGCGCACCGAGTGCGCGAGCAGCTCTGGTACCTTTTCTTTCAAGAGCTGCATGAAGACCGCGGTCTGGTCCTCACCATCCACGCCGATGAACTTGACGTCGTTCAGCTCGCGCTGCACGCCGCTCATGTTCTCCACCACACCAAGGACGTCGATCTTCGTCTAATGTTGAGCCATAACAGACGCAAACGTCAGTGCTCTGATAGAGATCAAACAGGGAAACTTTAGCAACAAGAGACATTACCTTGCGGCAAAAGTTGAGCTCCTTGCGAACATCGCTCAGCGCAACTTCTTGTGGCGTCGTGACGACCACAGCGCCGTCCAAATCCGCTTCTTTCATATACTACGCAATGCAAATCAGTGTCATTGTGAGCATCATATCCCCATAAGTCAACATCAGCGAAGGTTTAAAAATTCAATGATAGACATACCTGAACGATACTGATATGCTCATCCGAGGTGCCAGGAGGCGTATCGATGATCAGATAGTCGAGCTCGCCCCACTGCACGTCGACCAGGAACTGCTTGATGATGCCGCTCTTCTTTGGTCCTCGCCAGATGATCGCATCATCTGCGTTCGGGAGCATGAAGCCGATCGACATGACGCCCAAGTTGTCGTCCACGTACACTGGCGACCAGCCCGCGGCGCTCTGGTGCACTTCCTGACCGAGCAAGCCGAGCATGCGCGGCACACTCGGACCCGTGATGTCGACATCCAAGAGGCCCACCTGGTAGCCCTTGCTGGCAAGCGCGAACGCGAGCTGGCAGGCGACGGTGCTCTTACCAACGCCGCCCTTGCCCGAGAGCACGAGCAGCTTGTGCTTGACGCCAGCGAGGCGCTGCTTCACCTCCGACACCGCTGCAAATGTGAACCCACAGATAACGTCACTATGGAGCCCACGTCCAAATACATTGTAGCTCTACCACCCACCTGGATCTGGCTTCTTGGCTTCGCCCGAAGCGCAGAGCTGCTGGTTGGGGCATCCCGCGCACCCGGAAGCCTTTCCAGCGAGCTCGGATTCGAGTCCGACGCAACCTGCAAGCACAATCAACACACAGACAATGCGAGCCGCAAAATGAGCATACAGCATGCATGGATATACGAGCGCAAACAGAGAGCGTTGGTGTGGCAATTGCACGGACGCACCGTCGTTGGCGTTGTCTGGCACTGCAGTGGTTGCCATGGCGCTCGTCTTCTGTTGTGAAGCAACTTCTCGCTCGCTCACTCGCGTTTGTGTTCTTTGAATGGCCAAGCAAGAGCAGTAGACCATCACTCTGATTCGCGACATGGGGGGGAGGTGATGACGAGAAAAAACTTGACAAGCAGTCTCTGAGTCAACCAGAGGGGTCTTAAAAAAAATCCGGACTTGTTTGTGTGAGTACAACGGCACCTCCATCGCACACATATAAGCAAGACACACACATGCACATGTTGATTGCATTCATGCTAGCAGTATTCGCTGAGATACACGCGCACAAACATGACATTCAGGGCGCATTTTGAGATCATGGTCATGCCTTTGCGTCACAAGATTTTCTCACTCATGATACTGTTCTTTTCTTGCAAATAGTGAAACGCGTCTCTTTATATTCGTACTTAATCGAGTTTATGCTGTGCTTCGATAGTTTTGTGTGCTGCAATCGCTAGGAATTGCCCTTTACTGATCGTAGTATTTTCGTTTATTACAACCTCTAGCCTGATCCCATGAATTCCCTCAGTTTCACAATTCAAAGAACAAAGAACGACAAGGCATCGCAACGCAGAAGCAGGAGCTGAGATTACATGCAGTCCCCACCGCAGATCACATGTTCACGCAAAGTGGCTCGGTGCGCGACGTGCCTTGAGTGCAGCAAATGCGGATGTGGCCATGATGGTGTCACCCCAGCAAGAAAAGCAAGCAGGAAGCGTGGGCAGCGCGGTGTCCGTTTCTGGTGGCGCAGGCGTCCAACGAGGCGGCTCCGTGACTGTTGTGAGCGGTGGTGCTGGCGGCGTGTCCATCGCTGATTGCGGCGCGTGTGTGTGGTCTTCGTCGGCATGTCTGTTAGTGAACCAGTGTTTTTGTTGAGCTAGTGCATTATTAGCGCAATACTATTGGTCAATATTTTGAATGTAGAACTGTTTTATTGGCTAATAATTTTATCATAGAACTGTTTTAGCAGAAAGTACATTTCTGAACATTTCTTATGACGAAAAACGATGCACATGTGGCAATTACAGAGCATGAATCTGCACCAGGTGTCGACTTTGATGGCTCATTGCTCGGTCATTACGAGTCTTCTTGAAATTCTAATGGTAGCATAACAGTTTTGAAATGATAGTGAATATGATGGCGTTGAGTTTTGTGTTTCACAGTATGATCCGGATTTTTTTCTCGGAGAGACCCCCAAAATTCGGTCTGGTTGACTGAGAGACTGCATGTTAAAAAAAAGCATGCGAATCATATTGCGATAGGATTGGTCAAACATCAATTTTGAATATTTCGCTTGGCTGAAATAACTGTACCATTTACTGCCTCCATAAATCTCCTAGTGACAGGGATTATAAGACCACCCGATTTTTTCGTGTTGTGAACGGAAATCTTCACCACATTGGCTGAAATTTGGGCGCGCTGCGCCTGTTTACGCTTTCAGCTCGTAGTGTTAATTTCAGCATTCAAAACCAAAAACTCATGGAGCTGAAAAAATATCGCTTTTTTTAGGTGGAAATATTTATAAGACCAAGCCGGTAACATTGGTAATGAAAGCGTTTCAGCAAGCATCAGCGGTTGCTAATACGGGCGATCATCGGACGGACAAGTCGTTCGGTGTACCCAGACTCGATCTCGTGCCGGGCTTGAAGAATGGTGGACTGGAGCTCCTGCCTGTTGGAGAACTGCCTTCTTCCGTGGTAAACGCAACGGGCAAGCATGCCCCACACATTATCGATTGAGTTGAGGTCCGGAGACAGCGCTGGCCAGCGCACGACGGTCACATCCTGCTCGGTAAACTAGCCCATGGTGTAGCGCAAATAATGGGCGGAGGCGTTATTTTACTGGAAGGTGAACCCGTGTGGGTGCTGCTGCTGCGCGAACAAAGTAAATTCTACCGGAGACTGCGCGCGCACGATTCGCTGTTCTGTTTGCTGAGTAGGACGGCCAAGCAAGACTTTCCTTTTGCGGAGAACGCTCCCCACACCATCATTGTAAGGATGGACCATCACTCACTAATGTGTGGCCATTATCATTTTCTCTATATTCATTTTCTCCATACATTAGGATAGTAAAAGAGCAATTAGCATAAACATTGGGTGCGTATGTAAGGATGCATGATTACAGGACCTTCACTCTTGGAGTGCAGGCCGTCATCATTTAAACTCTCTCCCCTTTTACATACATTCTAGGATAGCAAAAGAAAACAAGTAGCGTAAACCACACGCAAGCAAGGCGCGCGCGACAGGTTGAAGATGTATATGAGATAGAAAAGAAATCAAAAAGAATCCAGTGGGATAAAGGCACGGCAACATATGTGTCCTACGGCTCATGTCCTACCCACAGGGCGCCCCCTCTGGGCAAGAAACAAAGAGGCAAGAAGGCAGGAACAAACAAGCACGAGATAGACTCTCACTTTCCGATTTACTCCAAATACAAACAACCACTTCCTCCTCCAAGCTTTTTTCCACCTCGATTTCTTTCTCCTTTGTCTCGCGTCTCGCCTTTCTCGAGAACATCTGCCCCTTCCAGCGGAGGTCGTGCCAGTAGCACTGGAGACCGTCGGGGCCATCGAGGTTAAACTTCTTCTTGTCGGAAAAGATCACCGATTCCCAGTTGGCCCCGAGGGTCATCGACGCACGAGCCCACTCGAAGCGAGCCAGCTTGTGGGCTTTCTTGAGCACAGGGCTGCTCTTGCGCTTCACGTAGCGCTATGCATCTCCTGGTGCGAGCACGGAGCGAGCGGAAATGATCAAATCGAGCGAGTGGACGAGCTATGACGAGCTGTAGCGACTGATCTGGGTTGCTCGGATGATGCGGTAAAGGGTGGCTGTGGTCGGGATGGACGGTCTTCCGGGGCATCGCGTTGTGCTGGAGATCTCGAGGCTACGCAGTTAGGCTTGGACAACAGCCTTGAATTACTCAATCATACGCGTGATCGCTCTCTGGCTCGTGTCGGCCCATCGTCGAAATCAGGCCCTTCTCGATGTCCGATAGTGCTATTCCCCCTTGGCATTTGGATTTTTCTTCTTTCGTTCTATAAAACGCATACGTGGTAGGCAATCGTATTGTCTACATATAAAACGCCACTGGAGGTGGAAGCAATGCATTTGGGGCAGTATCGGGCGCTGGGAGCTGAGTGGTCTTATATTTTCTTCCAGGGACTTGAGGCGATATTTTCTATTGTGTCGCCAAAAGTAATCGGATTGCAAAAATGAGCTTACCAAACGATTGGTCTTCGTTAAGCAACTTAAAAAAGGTAATTACATTTGTAAAAAGCTGTCTGTTTGAGTCTCGAACGTAAAAACGAATCAGTCTTACAGTCCGTTGATAAATTATAGACGCCCTCCCCCCTCCGCCTCTGGTCTCGTATAAAAGCTGTGCGATTTCGCAAGTGGTGTTAAAGTATGATATCATGGGAACTAAAAGAAGGCATTTACCGCCTTTTTGGTTGGAAAATTCAATCTCAGCTTTTTGAAATTTCAAAAAACAATGTTTATTTGTTGACAAATTATAAACGCACGGTGTAATATTTGTAATGAACGAAAACAATAAGACCGTTTTGTTAATAAACTACTCAATTCTGTCAATAAACGAGTGTAGATCGATTCCACATGCTTTCGTTGTCATTCGAGAAGTTGCGCGATGCCGAGGGGCAAGCTGCTGAGCGGCGAAGAGATTGGGCAAGTGAAGGCGTACAATCGCGAAGGGAGAAGCAACCGCTGGATCGCAAAGCAGCTTGGAAGAAGCGAGAAGGCGGTATGCACGTGTTTGAGCAGTCAGCATGTCCCGCGAGTGAAGAAGAAGGTCGGACGGCATGCCTTCTGAAGAAGATTGACGTACGCCGCGCGTTTCGTCTCGCCGTACACGGCGGCTTGTCTTCCAAAGCCATCGCTTGCTTGCTGCCCAAGAAGCCCCACTACACCACCGTCATCAAGGCTCTTCACAACACTCGCAGCGCCAAGTACGTCATGCATACCCCAGCCAGCCATGAAGCCGCACAGCAAGAAGAAGCGCCACCAGTATGCAGTCCGCCACCTCAAACGCAGCGACCTATGGCGATCTGTCCTGTTCTCAGGTGCAAAGAAATTCAATCTGGACG
>JALBZD010000109.1:0-63596 GCA_038050675.1 Globisporangium cylindrosporum | reverse complement strand
CGTCGTTTGTGGCGTTGCGCTGACGGAGCTTCTCGTGCCACTCGTTTGGTGCCAGGGAGTTGCCCGAGTCCTGGAGGTCCAGGTGGCCCTTCACGAAGCCGTCGCGCACGATCTGGTCGCGGATGCGAACATTGAGCTTCTCGAACGGCTCGGCAATGCACTTGACCGCTACTTGGTGCTCTTCAATACTCGTACTATGTGCATTGGGGTTCTTCTTCTCGATTAGCGCGCCATAGAACATGTGTTTGCGTGAGAAGAGCTCAGGAAACGACGTCGTGAGCGCCGCGACGCGCGTCTGCGGGAGCGTCAGCTGTGCGTTCACGCCCTCCTGCGAGATGTAAATGCGGCCCAGCACATCCATGCGTCTCCAGACTGCGAGTATGCGGCGGCGCAGGCGCGGCAGCTCAGTTGCTTCCAGCGGGGTGTAGTGGTACAAACTGATGTACTGGCGCGCTGAAGACGGTGATGCTGGCGACGAAGTATTGCTGTATTGGCTATTGGTGGTGGCGGTGCTGGAGCTGCTGAAGCGCTCCACCTGAGAGAGCAGAGAGACCGACGGGCGTCGCCATGCGCCCGTGAGCGTGCTCCTATTGTGCACACGATGCAGCATCCTTCGCTACAGAGAGAGAGAGCTCGTACTTGTGGCTTGTTAATGACCAGCAAAAATGGTCATGTCTTTGTGGCAATTGCGTTCAGTTGATGTTTGACAAGCATCAGTTGCCCAGTATGTATTCATTGGTAAATACCGGTATTTATATTGATATCATTTGATATTGAAGGCAATGCAATGCAATGCAATACAGTACCGTGCAATGTACGACCGTTTCGATGCGAGCGTGAGGATGACACTCAATCTGAGTTGAAGGCCATTAAAGCACATGAAGTCAACCTTGGAGGTAGGATCGTAAAAAAGCGCTTATTGCGCCAAGTAGTCTCAGGGAATCCACCTCTCAGTAGCCATTTTGCCGCCAAAATGGCGTTTGCAAGTGTTGATTGCTATTCAGTTTTTTACAATGTACAAGTTTCTCCAAATGCCGCCAATTGGTCCCGAAAAATCAAATCTCCTCCCAGAGGTGAGTGAGTTGTTAGATCGGCCTCAGACCCCCTTCCCTCATCCACACCACTATCTAGCATTTAGTTTTCGTTTCGCTGTCATTAGGATTCTCGGACTACCAGTAGTTTGCATTGATGTCGAAACTTCAACCCAACTTTGCCACTTGCTTGAATAACGATTTCGGTCAGCATCGTAAGATGTACGGCAAACTGTGAGAGAGAGACAAAGAAAAGTTCCCAGCTGTATCTATCGATTCACGTACGTTTTGTGAGTTTTTTTCTATTGATTTTTTTGCTTTTTGTGTGTGTTAAAGTTGTGTGTTTTCGCGTAACCAACATGCAAAGGTCATGGAAGAGAGCGGACAAATCCTAATCCTAACGCCGCTCCCATGCAAAGTGTGAAAAAAATATGTATACCCTCCGTCTTCCTGTACACCACGCTCTCTCTCTCTTGTCACCTCCTACAATCTTCTCTTGTGTTCATTCACAGTGGCGGCGTCTCATTCGTATCACTTCTCGATTCTTCTTCGTTTCTTCTTCTTCTCCTTCAGGGCTTCAGGGCTTCAGGGCCTCAGGGCCTCAGGGCGATGGTGGACGAACGGGATGAACAGGCGGAGAGCTGGAAGACTCGGCGGCGGCGATCTTGATCTCAGACGCGGGACCAGCGAGAGGGGATATAAAATGGGAGCGATATGGAAAAAAACAGACACAACGACCGAGCCATCCATCGTCACCAGCCATTCAACCAGCCTGCTACCCGACCATCTCCATCCGATCCATCGAGCCCAGCCAGCCGACCTGGTTCATCGCTCGTGAGATCTACTGCTTGGCGTTGCGCTCCCAGACCTTGGCGTCCGACTTCTTTGGCGCGTCCTGAGCTGGCACAGCGACCTTGACCGGCGCGGCAGGTGGCTGCACGGCAGTAGGAGCAGCAACAGGCTCCGACTTGACGACGTCCAGGAAGTTGCGACCACCCCAGGCACCAGACTTTGGCAGGGTCTCGTCCACGGCGGCGGCAGCGGCCTTCTTGCTGTCAGGGGCCTTGCCAGCGGTCTTCTTGCCGCCCGTTTTCTTCTCATCCTTGCCAGCCTTGGTCGCCGCAGCCTTGGCCTTGTCGCCTGAAGCTGGCGCAGCAGCGGCGACAGCTGGCTTCTTCTTGGCCGCGGTCTCCGCAGGCGCCGGCGTACCGTTGATCACCGCCGACGCGAAGCTGAAGATTTTTGGCGCCGCGTCCTTGGCTTCAGCAGCCTTGTCACCATTGGCTGGAGCGGCGGCGCTGTCCGTCGAGTTCTGCTTGCGCAGCTCACGGGCCTCCTTCGTGTAGTCCTCGCCGTACATCATGCTCTCGTAGTCGATCGAGCCGACCGAGTCACTGCGGATCGGACGTCCCTGGCGCATGGCCTCGCGAGCCTGCTCGATACTGTACGTGCGCTGGTTGCGCAGCAAGTCTGGGTGCGCCACGGACGTGAGCGCCGCCGGGTGGGCGTCAAAGTCCATCTTGCCCTCCGGCAGCTTGCAGTCGTTCTCGTCCATGTTCTTCACGATCTCCATGATGTCTTCGTGGTGGTACGAGTGCTTGATCGGCGCGTTCACGTCCGGCTTGTCCGCGCTCGCTGGGAGCGGCGGGAAGTTAGATGCGCTTAGGATCGGCTGGCGCTCGGCTGGGGCGCCTGTGGACGCCGCCGTGGTCGACGACGACGCCTTCTTCGACGAGGCCGTGCCGTTTGACGCTGGCGTCTGTCCCTGTGGCTGCTTGGCAGCGGTGGCGGCCTTCTTGCCATCCTTACCCTTCTTTGTGGAAGGAGTGCTGCCGCTCTTGGCGTCCTTCAGTTGCTGCTGCTGCTGCGGCTGGGCGGCGCTGTTGCCGCGTCCGCCTTGCTGACGCTGGTACTGGCCACCGGTAGAGGCTGGCGCCTGCGCGCCACGGCCGCCTGGACCACGCTGAGTATACCTATTGTCGCCGCCGTTGCTGTATGGTGCGCGCGCGTTCACCGCGTTGTACTGCACGCCGTAGTGGTTCGGCACGTCGTAGTAGCCGGTTGGCGCTGCGCCGTAGTAGCCGCGGCCACCGTAGGACGCACCAGGCGCCGCGGCGCTCTCCGCTGGTTGAGTCGGGAAGAACGACTTGAGCGTGTTCTCGGACTTCAAGCGCGCCTTAATGGGCGCGTCGTTGAACGTCTTGCTGCGCAGCGCCAGCAGCGTCGCGACGGCCTCTTCCTCGGACGCCATCGCCACGAACCATGTGTCGCCGACGTCGCTGCGCACGGACTCGACCTTGCCGCCGCAGCCCGTGAAGATCGCTTCAACGTCCTCCGGCTTGGTCGCCGATGGAATTTCGCGCAGAATGATCGTATTGCGCTCCGACTTGATGTTCGGCTTGATCGCGTCGTTTGTGGCGCTCAGCGAGACCAACTTCGAGTCCTTGATCGACTCCACGAGCAGCTCCGTGCTGTCGGTGAGCGCCTTGACCTTGGCAAAGCTCACGATCACGTCCACGGGCACGTACATCTGCGAGTTCATCTGCGACACGAGGAACGCGTCGGTGGCCAAATTGGCCTTGGAGAAGTAGAACTCCACCTGGCGCTTGATCGCTTGCTTGAGCTCATCGCCCACTGCGCACAAGCAACAACAACAACAACCACACACACAGAGCGTTAGTGCGCAAATTCGCAACGGTTGCAAAAGCTGTATGCACGCAAGCTCGCTGGCGTTGGCGCCAGTTGTATCCCGTATGCGCAAGGCTTGCCCATGTGCGTGCACGACCAGCGCAACATGGGCGGATCTAATGACGGATCCGCAATCGCCCCGTTGGTCGCACGCAGCGAGCGCGGACAAGATCCAAGCACGCGCACGCAATGGCGCGCAAATGGCTAGCCCTGTATGCACACATATAGAGGGGCGTAACGCACACGCACATACCTGGCGCTGGGGCGGCACTCATGTCTGCTGCTGCTGCTGGTTGCTGCTGCTGCGTTCGTTTGCTCTG
This sequence comes from Globisporangium cylindrosporum, assembly GCA_038050675.1. NCBI lineage: Eukaryota > Oomycota > Peronosporomycetes > Pythiales > Pythiaceae > Globisporangium > Globisporangium cylindrosporum. The sequence continues at coordinate 59,557 of JALBZD010000109.1, read as the reverse complement.
GAATCACTTGCGGCGGCGCTCTTCCTTGGGGCTGCACACCACTAATTTTGCCCACTTGACGGTGCAGGCGGTCGCTGCTGCACACCAGTAAATTTTGGCTCGAGAGTAGATGCGTAGCTGTTTATTTACTGCAAGCCTTTTAAATATATTTCAATTAGCTATAAATAAAAAATTGATCCTATGTAGATTAGGTCAATGGAGCTCGAAAAACAGCTAGTGATTATACAAGGTAGAATAAGGAGAAGCGTGTTTTGAAGAAAGCCTCACCCTGTTTTGAGACGCGCGAGAAGTTGCACAAGTCGCAGATTTTCTCGAGACTTCTGTCAAAAGCTCTTATGCGTGACTATGGTCCATGGAGCTAAGGTGACAGATTGACCTCTTGTAAGCGCTGCTGCGCCTATCACGAGCTCATAGTGGAGTTCGTACCTGCCTTGAGAACTCACGTCCATGCTCTTATTCTTCCCACTACATTAACTCCAACGCAAAAGCCTTTGCCACAAGTACAAGCACAAGCACAAATGGCCACGCACATGTACATGTACATCTCACAACAAGAAAAACCTCGGGCGATAGGTACTCTCTCGTGTATTGTTTTTTACAATCTTGCTGAGAAGCTTCAACCATCAGTACACACTCCAAAGATATGCTGCTTGTGTGCTTCGACTGCGCTCGCTGGAGCGACACTACTGTAGCGCTCGGATGCCATTCATAGTTTGATGGATGGATGGAGCTTGAACTCACAGGTCCGAGACCAACTCGACCAGGCGGCGCACAAACCGCACTTGCTCCTCCATCGGGATCTCTGAAAACTGCGGCACATGCAGGAACAGTGCATAGTGCTACAGGCCAACAGCGCCAATATTTGCATACGGACAAGAGTCAAACATCGCCAGCAACGCAAGCATCTCCAGTAGACATGCCAGTGTTCAAAGAATTGGGGCTCTTACATCTGGTCGGTCGTCGCCTGCAGCCTGTTGCGCCTTGACCCACTGCAGCGAGTGGAAGTAGACGTAGTTGCAGATGTATCGGCCCGGGTCGATCGAGATGCGCGCGTTCGGGTTCTCCTTCTCGAGGGTAGCGAGCAGCTCGTCCAGCGGGAGCGCAGTCTTGAGTGCCTCGTCTTCGTCCGCGGTGATCAGCTCTTGGCTCGCGACCCAGCCGCGCTCGTCCGGGATGCGGAAGTCCGCGAGGTTGTACCCAAATCGCTCTAGTGCGAACTGCGTGGTATTGGCTGCAACGCCCAGGTGCAGGAAAATGCACGGGCGATTCGCTTCCTATACATTAGATAACGAGGCGACACGTTAAGCATCCATAGTTGATTGTCGCAAATGTCACGCGTCCTCCCTCTCACCTCAGCTTTCTTGCGCAGTGGCGCGAGCATGTCGATCGAACCTGTTTGCACGTAGCAATACGCATAGATAAGGTCATCCCTCTACAATACATTGTAACACTGGTGCAAGCACAACTACCAAGCCATGCATTCGGGTAGTCATTTGCATACACTGGTCGTACCGACTGCGGACACTTCGAGCACGAGCGCCTCGGTGACGTTCGCATCGTCCGCGATCTCCTGTACGATGAACGTCGTAGGGTTCTCCACGATGTCGCCGAACTTGCCAAAGCCCGTGAGGTACACGTCGCGCTTCTGCATCTGCGTCTGCTCCTGGGGCTCCTGCGCTTGCGTCACGTTCGCCATCGTCTGTGCTCTTGCTCTCTCGGGCTCACTTGGTTGCAAATTCGCAATTGATGAGCTGCAGTTTCCTTGTCTTGCCTCGATGATGAGTGTTGGAAACGAGTTGATGTGCAATCAGCATGCCGCCTTAAAAAAGGGGTCTTTCCCGTATTCCAGCGTTTTGACGATTGACGGGATAAAACTGATATCGGAAACGGGAGAAAACGGGACATACAATAATCAAGATGCAATCGTACCCGAGGCGTGCCGTGGCTACATTTTTGGTCCTCGGAAGAAGCCAAAGTCGAGCCATGGCAGAAGAAGCCCCACGGATCATCTTCGACGCCGCACAACCGCAGCAGCGGACGCTCGACGAGTTCCTGGCTGCGTACTCACCATCGCGCGTGTCCCAGTACCAGGCGTCGTGGATCTGCGTCCAGGGTATCCCGTACTTGGAAAGCACCAGTAACAAGTACGTCGATGTGGGCGACGTGGACGGGCTCCAGCGCGCGTGGAATTTGCTCCTCTCGAACACGAACGACAGGCAGCCTGACGCTGAGCTCGTCAGGAAGATCGCACTAGCCCACCGCGTGCTCAGCGGCAAGTGGATGCTCTTCATTCCGCGCAGCCGCATCGACGAGGTCTGGAACCGCATTGCCGCCGCCACAGCGAACGGCCATCTCGGATGCGGCGCGAAAGTGTCCCCTAGAGAGCCTGCGAGTGGTGGCGACACGGGCAAACGCGAGCCGAGCCACCTGATCTGCGTCTACGTGGAAGATTTCACGGATGAGGCCAATGTGACGCGTGTGCGCGAGTGTCTGCGCCTCATGGGCTTCACCCGGAAGCTCTCGTTCAAAGCCGACGCGTACACGTATTTGAACATCTACAGCGGCAACGAGTGGGGCATTCCGCCGTCGATCTACTGCAGCTAGCGTCTGCGCGGCAAGTGGGACGGACAGGCACTCAACGTGAGTGGACAGATAGGTGAATGCGCCTGCCTGTATTGTGTGTGTGGAAAGCATCATGTACTTGTGTGTATGTTGAGCGAACTGGTAGCAAAAAAATAGATGGGATGCGTATGCCAACGGCACATTTGTACGAGAGTACACTCAGATTGAAGCGCTCTATAGGATGTTTTTATATTTCACCAAGACAGAAATATGTTAGTCAGGCTGTACGCAACATCCCAGATTAGCCAGCTCTGGTTGTTTCAGCTCCTCTGCTGTCTGCATCAAGACAATATCTGTATGGCTCTCACTCTCTCCGAATCGCATTCCTACACGTTCAGTGGCGGTGTTCCAAACAGTAGACTTCGGTGACTATGAGTTTCCCAGTGATGACCACGCGGAAGGTCTGTCCAGCGCTCAAGAGTACTCAGGGTAGTACAGAAGAACCCCCGACAAGGGCGAATCCCCGGGCCACCGGTGTCCCCAGAGAGCCTCAGGATTCCTCTTCGCAACTTCATACCAAGCGCCAAAGTCGCATTAGTGGCAACTCTATTATCCCAGAGCTGTCCCAGCGTACGCGACGAGCGCTCTGGTGCTTCATCCTGCTCTACCAGCTCCTCAACGGACTCCTGCTCGCCAGCATGACCGCCATGTACAGCACCGTGGACACGCGCGGCTCGATCCTCTGGTTCCTGCGATACAATTTCCTCTTCTCCAAGGTCTCTGTGTTCCTCACGTCCGTGCACCAGTATGTGAGCACGGGCTACGCGCTACTCGCGGTCGTGTTTACCTACGGCGCGTTCTCTATGCTCTGGTACTCGGTTCGCCGAAGGCGCTTTTGTTATGGACCAGAGCCGACTCTGCGGCGTGTGAAGAACCAAAAACTGCACTCGCCAAAGAACTCAGTTCTACTCTCTCTGCTGGGCTGTTTCAAGAAACTAGTCAACGTGTATCTGTCATTTGGACTCCGAGGACGGTACTTCACCATTGGCTTCTTTATGCGCGAGTGCATCGAGTCGACATTGCAGACAATCCAGGCGTACCAGTCCAGTCGGTCGCTCAGTAACATGTTCGTGAACCAGAGCTACGGGGCACTCATCTTCCTCAACTGCTTTGTGTGCATCGCGCTGCCGCAGTTCTATCGCACCAATATGACCAAGGGGCGACTCGTGTGCGTGCTGGTCGACCTCACGCTCGACTTTGCGTGGGGCACGATCATCCCGCTCGTGGTGTTCCGACCGTACCTGCAGATGTTTTACGACTTCCAAAACAACAAATACGTGTCCGTCCCCATTGAAAACGTCCAGAAAGAAGTCGAGTTCATTCTCGTCATGTCCACGTCCGACTTCATCCTGAGCACGTTCCCATTCATGAGTTCGGCGGCAAACATGCGCGGCGTCAAGCGGCTCTTGTCGAACGAGAAGGCGAAAGCCGTGGCGCCTCCCGATGCTGATGCTATTGCAACTGTGACCGATGGAACCACAAACCCAGCCAAACTCAACTGCGTTGAGCAAGTTTGCGTCGGCAGAGACTGGCATCGACGATGGTGCAGTCGATTCTTTCACGGAGCGTTCTTGCTCCACGGCGTTGTCGTTCTGATCATCTCGGCCGCGTCGCTGCACTACCATTCATCCTCATCAAGTAAAACGGAGCTGTACGAGTGTCTGCACCCCGTATATCCATGGCTGTCGGCAAAGCAAGCGTGTGTCGGTCGCGTTGTCAAGTGTCCGATTGCAGGGATCCAGGGCTCCCGCGAAGAAATCACTGAGGCGCTGCTGCTCTACGATGAGACGACGTTGTCGAATTTGGTTTTCGTGGACTGCCCGAGTCTCGAGATCCCGCTGGATATCCACCGCTTCCCGCATCTTTCTGTACTGACGATCCACAATTCTGAGGTGCGGCAGTGGCCCGTTGAAGCGGCAATGACCGGCGAGTTCTTCGACTCGCTTCAGACGATTCGAATCATGAACTCGACGTTTGCTGACGCCCCTAGCGGAATCCTGGAGTACCCCCTGCCTGGATCGATGGAATTCGTTGCCCTAACAGACGTCAACATGGGCGAGTATATCCACCAGATCGGCGACCGCTGGAAGCATCTCAAGTATTTCTACTGTGACGGATGTAGCCTCACATCGTTCCCTCAGATTCTGGATTCGATGAGTGGTCTTCTAGAGCTGTCGCTGCTGTTCAATGAGATTGATGTTATCGAAGATCGTCACGTGACGCGCCTCGTCATGCTGGAGAACTTCTGGGTCGATGGCTCGCCATTGACCTCGTTCCCGGATTCGCTCTGGCGGATATGCGGCAGCATGGGTGAGTTGTCGTTCCAGAACACCAACATTTCGGCGATCCCCGAATGGGTCGACAGGATCGCCGGACGGAATCTGCAAATGTACGCGTTCGGCACGCCGCTGTGTATGGACGAGACCAAAAACAGAAGACTTGACTACCTGTCATGTGTCGAGATGCTCTATTAGCGGTCAATATCGAGATACTTCGGATGTAAGACAAGGAGGAGCGGGTGGTGCTGCTGGTTTAACTTGACTGGGTTTTCTAAACGCGAAGAAGATATGGCACCTATGCACACGTTCACAAAATTGTCTTACGGCAGAATGGTCCTGCGCGCCTTCGCGACAAAAGGAACAACATACCCTGTGACACCGAGCGTGACCGGGTAAAACGCCGAGGAGAACACAACGGCTGCTGCGTACGAGCCGAGCGCGGTGCCCACTTCTTCGACACCGAGCTTCGCCAGTAGCGGCATCACGTCCACACCCTGCTTGATGAGGAAATAGAGTCCGCACACGACACCGACACCCGCGAGTCGCGAGCCCATCATGTACGCTGCGCCGTAGTTGTCGATCACATCCTTCGCCTTCTCCATGGCCTTGACCAGGAACGCTGGGGTCGAAGACGATACTCCTGCCTCTGGGATCGGGCGGCTGAGCAATAGACAAACACGGACATCACCAATACGAATTAGTGCCAATTTCTTCGTCTAGTGCAACAAAACTGCTGCGCATGGATACGTACTTTGGCAGAGCACCCGCCAAGTCGGACAAGCGAACACGAGAGAACGCTGGAAACGCCTTCGAGACTGCAGCTGCAGCAGCCAGATCCAGCGGCAAGCGGAAGCGACGGAACGGGCGGCTCGCAGCGAACGCCAGCGCAAACTCCGGCGAGAACTCAATTCCTGTTATGCACACATCACTTTAGTAACAAATCAATTCCACATTAAATCGAGCAGTTCGTGACCAAGCAATCGCACCTGTGAGCGTTAACACTCCGTACATGGCGCCGATGCTGCCAATGTCCGACGCGAAGAGTACCGCGAGCGTCTCGGCAGGGTGCTTCTTGATCGATCCATTGAGTTGTTCAACCACGCGATCCAGAAACGCTACTGTCTCCTTTGGCTGCTGCTGGTGCTTCTTCTCTTCTTCTTCTTCTTCTTCTAACTTGCTCTTTGGCTCCGACGCGTTCGTTGAGGTCGTGAAGTGCTGCGTCACGCCGTAGCCGTAGCTCTTCGCGAAGAAAGGGCGAGGCGCACCGTGTTTCATCGCCACGACCGCTCCCATGGGGCGGTGAACCTGACGAGCATGCACACCGAATGAGTGGCGCGATGCAGTCACTGCAAACGCGCTGAACGGGCGCTGTCCGAGTCGGTGAGAGAGCAGCGCCGCCGTGGGTATCACCTTCGTCGCCGTGGTCGCCATTTGATCGTGAGGCTTCTTTCAAAAGTGAGCTGAAGTGGACGCTGTTGTTGTGTTTTGGCAATGGGTGCTGAGACATGTTTTGTGTGGCCCACTTACAGTCTCATCTTTTCCATCAAATATCCGATATAAATAGGAAAGTTGATCTTTGTACAGAGCCATAGTGACTATAAACGCTCTTTTTTTAAGCATTGCGATGGCCGGAGACTATAAACGCTCTTTTTGCTAACATAGGAGAAATGCGTTTTGAGTGCCTTCATCACCCCTTTGAAAGCAGTCAATGCAGAGCAAAACCTCTACTATTCATTATCAATCTCAACAGGTTTTCGCACTCTTTTATCAATCCCAGTTGATTTTTTGCAACTGCAACACGCAGATTGAGTCTTTCTCTGTTGACTATCGTCAGTTCGAAAACTTCTTTCCCCGCGCGCGCTTCTGCTTCAAGCCACACAGACGAACGGACTGATCAGAACAAGGACGACCACGCACGTTGCACTCAGTCGTCTACGAGGTACGCCCAGCGCGTCGATAGACCACCCACCGCTCGAGATGGCATCGCGTGGAGGCCAGGCGACCGTCCGGCGGCCTGACTCGGCATCGTCGGCGCGCCCGCCCCCGTACCAGACTCTCCACCAGCACCAGCGCACCAGCAGCCGCGACACACACCTCTTCCTCACGGCGTCGACCACCAGCGAGGACGGCAACGACCAGCAGCAACAGCAGTATCACCACCTGCAACAGCAACAGCTCCATTACGCCGGCAACTCGAGCGTGGTCCATGAGAACGATTCGTTTTATGGCGGTGGTGGCAGCAGCCGCGACTTTTCGAACGACGACAACGAGTCGGTGCGCAGCAAATATCAGTCGGCGAAAGACCGCGTGTCGTTCCTGTCCAAGACGCCAATCGAGGAGTTCATCGCCAAGTACCAGGTGATCAAGTGCTCGTGGCGCGGCAAGTACGAGCGCATCCTCGCGATGGCCCCCACGCGCTTCTGCACGATCGACCCGAAGGACTTTGAAGTGACCAACACGTGGTCGTTCAACGCGCTCATCAGCGTCTCGCTCGAACCGAGCGACCCCGAGGGTTTTACGCTCCTGCTGAAAGGTTCTAAGAAAGACGAGCAGCTTAAGCTTCGCTGCCGCTTTCGATCGCGCTTTCTGTCGGATCTGTACCGCTTGCAGGATCAAGTGCTGCAGCGCCGCTCCAAGGTCGAGAACCAGTTCTCGTGCGCGAAATGGTCAAGAAAGGACACGAATGTGAGCTGCGTGCTTGAAGTCGGGCTCGATGGTGTCATCTGCACTTTTGCGGACGGCTCGCCGCGATCCAAGTACCTGTACGTCGACATGGAGCACCTCTCGACGCTGAGCGATTCGAGAGACGGGTTTGCGTTTGGTTACACGGGGCGGAGTCGACTGTTTTTCAGCGATAAACGCAGTGCGATCATGCAGCGCATCCAGAAAGCGGCCGAAGCAATCGGCTGCATGATCTATGCAAAGGGCAACACCACGACCGAGGGCATCAAGGCGGAGCGAAGCGCGTATGGAAAGAGTGTGGGGAATGGGTTTGTGCAGTTTAGCGTGCAAAAGCTGACGCAGAAATACGAGCAGCCGGTGGATCGCGTGCTGTCGCTGCATGAAAGGCATCTCGTGGAGCTAGACCACGATGGCGGTATCGTTTCGTGCAGCGAGTACAAGCAAATCGGTGTCCTCGTGCGCCAGCAGATGAGCCCCGAGGACTTTGAAATCCAGTACATCAACGGTGAAACGAGAAGATATGTGTCGCACGACCGCGATGGAGTACTGGCGGCGTTGTATGATCTGTGTGTGACGTGTAACGAGAACCCAGAACTGTTCATCAGTAGCGGTGCGAATGAAAGAGGATTGCGGCTGCTGCCGTTTTTCGCTGTTGAGGATGCGTCAGAGACAACTTCGTTCTTCGGTGATTCGTCGATCGGAAGCTGCTTCCTGCAGCGAATGGCGTCTGTTGGAAAGCTTGGTAGTTCCCAGAAAATGGGCGACAAAGGGTAAGTTTCCTGTGCGAGTCTATTTGGCAGCTCCTATCATTGCGTTGTTGAGATTTTTGTTCACCTGGAAACATGTGTATGTCTATTTGATCGTTCTAGTTTTGTCGAAATCGCGGCTGAGTTCAATGCGAATGTTCCAGCGAGCGGGCTAATCTACAACACGAAGCAGTCTGTGATCTCGGATGCGCTGCGTCCGATCGGTGCCCAGCTCTACTACATCTCCAAGTCCAAGCCTCTGCCATCACGCTCGGCTGTGACGCTTCTTCAAACTCTGTGCCGAATTGCGTCGTCTTATTACGGATTTCGAGAAGTGGCACAAGTTGGCCACATGGCAGACTCTATCACAAATTTGCTGCGGGATGGAGACGAGTTTGCTGTTTTCTGGACTACCTTGTTACTAAGAAAGCTCACTGCGCACATCATCCCTTCGTCGACCAGTACGTGCTTGCGCATATTTACCTGGGTGATCGATTTGATTTCTAACATTGTTCATCTTTTTTTTCCCGTAGCGTTGGATGCAACTTCGGTTCAGTTTTGCGAGGAAGTTGAAGCATACAACAAGAGCTTGCTGTTTGGCAACTCGTATCTGGTTCAATCACTGATTAGCCACCTGGATGGAGTGGATGTTGACCGACGGCCGTCTCGCAAAGAGCAGCGGAACTCGGTATCTCGCCAACGTCGAGTTGGGCCTCTAGTGTTGATGGGGTTGCTTCAGACTCTTGAAGGCTGCCTTTGTTCTCGAAAGGCGACAACTGGGGCCAGCGAATTTCATGTACTGGTCGAGGAAGTGGCGAAGCGCTACAGCACATTACTCAAGGTGCTTTTCCAGTCTCGCTGTGCGACAACCGTTGAGGCTTGTAAGTATATTGGAGCGATACATCAGTGGCCTAGTAAATCTATCCGCATCATCTAACGTGATTTTGGGAATGACCTTGGCTTCTAGGTACTCTACTTCTCAAGGCGACACTTGAAGATTGTGATCCAGCTGTTGCAACGCAGATCCGCGATGCTGCGCTCGTCGAAGGCATCGTGCTGCGTCACATTTACCAAGCCATTTTCGATCCGTCCTACGACCAGCGCTGTGTCAGTCGATACCTGATCTCTCTCTGGATGAGTCACCATGGTCCATCAAAGCAGCTTCTGTCACGGATCATCCCATCCGGATTCTTCCCGTTTCTGAAAGAACCGCCTGTATCCGGTGCTGAGCTTGAAGAATTGGATCAACTGGAGCTGGAAAGCATCGGAATGGAGCGAGACGATAGCCACGAGTTTAACGACGACGAAAGGTTCTCGTTCCTGAGCGACTCGACCGCTCCGGATGAGGTGTCTATTAGTTCAGCAGACGAGCCGATGTTCTTCAGTTCCGAGTTGTCATCACAGAGGAGGAGCTTTCAGACTCGATCTGCATCAGTGGGGGAGCTCAATGATAGTCCGTCGTTTGCTCATGCTGGTGATCTACGACGCAAGTCTGTGTCATTTGCTCGATCGTCAGCATCGGATTCTCGAGCATCTGTATCGTGGATCAGTGCGACTGTCCGTGAGTCTATCCACACCAAGATCGAGAACGATCACACAAAAGCAAGAATGCTGCAAAAGCTTCAAAGCTCTAGTGCTCTATCTTCGAAATCCAAACGAGAAGCTGCGCGCCAGCAACCTTCGCGAAGCAACGGTCCTCCACGAGTGCGAAAAAGAGACATCGTGTCCGGGTTCATCTCTGGCGCGTTGTCGAAGACCAAACCAGATAAGCTGTCGATGAGACGATCGAATAAAGCCATGAAGGAGAGTGCTTCACACTCTGTCAAGCCGAATCGGAGACAAGAGAATTTCCGCCTGCTGTTCTTCATGCTGAGCCGAGACCACGAAGAAGTGGATTTGATCTGGAACCGAGCGACGCGGGAAGAGCTTCGCCGAGTACTTTTCCTGGAAATCGAACGCTTTTCAAAGTACCAGATTAGCCATGGGAATGGAAAAGCGCTGTGGAACTACGAAGATTTCCACGTTCACTACGTTTCGCTCGCGAATGAAATAGTGATCGGCGGCTGCTATGTCCGAATACTGAGCAGTCTCGTGCGCGAAAAGCATTATCTGTCAGGCGATAGTACTGAAGATCACTACGTTGCGCTGTCTGCTGAAGAAGTCCCTGTCCGCGATCCAAAGGCTTTGGTTGCGGCGCTGTATCGTCGAGTCCTGCGGGAAAACATCCGCGTAGAGTATCACAACGAGCTGGAGCTCTCGCTCTTGTGCATCAAGAGCTTGTCGATTGTGAGCGCCGCGTACTCCGACCAAACCGATGCCACCGATTTTGAGGAAATCGACTACTTGGCAAATCTCATGATCGACACGGTGCACACATCAATTTTGGAGAGCCTCCATCAAGTTATTCGATCGCTTTGCCTTTATCAACCGAATGCGAGGCGGTTTGCAACGAAGGACGCCAACGTCGATACGATTGTGAAGATGCTTCAAATGGCTCATATCTCGGGGAGAAAGCCGAAAGTGGAAGACTCGAACAAGCTTTGGCTTCTGGAAAGCCCAGAAGGAGATGCGTTTGGACCGTTTTCAGTGGATGAGCTCAAGCAGATCCGCGTCGACAACAGCAAGGATCTGAGTCAGTTCTGGGTTCGACGTCAAGATGATCGGGTATCACAACATCCTACTTCGAGAAGCAAATTCATGGAGAACATGCAGCTACGATGGGAGGTTGGTATCAACGGAAGCCTCCACCCGCTGCAAATAGCTCACGATGCTGTCACCATTCTACTAGAGGCAGCGCGCAGCAACTCGCTTCTTGCGCAGCCAAACGCGATTACAAGTGCAAACTCTGGAGACGGCGGACTCTTCCCTGCTCCTCGAGCAAAGTGCACGTTGTGGGGCTACGTTCGGAGAATCATTCCTCTTCTTCTTAGGTACGAGAATCCGCAACTGTGTCACAAGATTGCGGTGTTACTGGAGTTCCTATATTCCGACCAACTCTCGATCACTCGGTCAAGAGATGAGAATGCCACGAACCGATCGTCGTTGTTTTACTGGGGTATGTTCTTCATGGTTTTCGTCTCGGACACGCCGCACTTCGACGAGATCGCTGGATTGCTGCAGTCCATTCATTTGTATCAAAGCGGTTTCGGCGGAAGCAGTGCACTGGTGGGGATCTTGCCCGAGTCGATGATCAGGTTTCTATCGAGCGCCTCTGCAAGTGAATTCAGCAAAGTGTTTTGCGGCGAACACAGCTCTCCGTCGGTTATTTGGAGCAGGGAGATGCGAACACGTCTCCGTGCGAGCTGTCTTGCCCACCTCCAAGACTACATCACAATTTTGGAAGAAGACGTCACAAGTGAGTGGAAGTTTTGCAATATGGCCCCTGTCACGTTTGATGAACTTCAGCGTGAGGTTTGGTGCGGAGATGTGTACATTGGCAAGTTTTGTGACGACAAAGAGTACGCTGTGGAGGACCCGCTCGAGTTTATGGGTCACCTCGCTCGGAAATGGCGCTCGGAAGTTGGAAGAACAAAAGCAGGTTTTGACAAAGTCCAGGCTGCGAGTTTCCTGGGAGTGGCTGCGAATCTTACCACTGATGCAGATCTTCCAGTGATCCGGGAGGGATTTCGACAGAAAGCGATGGAGCTCGAGGAGGAACTGTTTTCATCTATCGAGCACGAGCAACGGTACGTCTGCTGATGTTTTTGGTTTGCGTTTGCTTGCTGTGCGGTATTCTAAATTGCTTCTGTCTTTGTTCAATTCCAGGCTTGAGAAACTCAAAGAAGCGTACTGGGTTCTAACATGTCCACGTCCGAGCCTGCTCAGTGAAGGTCACGATCCAGTCAATCTGCTGCTCTTGCTCAAGACGTTTGTGGTGATGTGCAATCGATACCCCGCGGAACTGAACACGTACGAGTTCGACTGCTTTGATCTCTTGCTCCGTCTGCTGGTATCGCACTGTTCTGCAGAAGGGTTGCCTCCTCCAGACACGTCAGAAGAGCAGCGGATGGAGATCTCACTGCGTGCTGCGGAGCTGCTTCAGCACTCCTGTGCAGTCTCTGCGTATAATGGAGATCTACTGCTAGATGAGCCCGAGCTGAACTCACTCGAGAAGGTAGTCAACTATTGTGTCAATGCGATCGTTGAAGACTCGATTGAAGACAACCCGGAGCTGCTCAGAGTGTGCTTCTTCATCATGCAGACTATTACTGGTCTAATGGCATCGCCACGAGGGCGCTCATGGATCACAGGATCGACAACACTGATCGTCGACATGGTCCGGATTCTCTGGGTGTGGAACCACACAGAGAAGCGGTTGTTCTTCTTGTCCAAGATCGTGCAGCAGGTCCTTGAAGGTGAGTCGTGTTCTTTTTTTCAGCAAACTGTGTTGATCAGCCTGGTTCTCACTGATGTGTGCAATTTTTACAGGTGTATCAAGAATGTGTTTGCTTGAGCAGAACCAAGATTTGCTGCTTCAGCGAGGTATCCTGTGGCAACTTGTGGTACTTTGCTTCAAGTACAACATCGAGATTGATGACGCTACTGTTCGAAACCGACTGCAAAGCGGCTCATACTCTGCTGACGGGTACTCCAGCATGGAAGAAGAAGTGCACAACTTGCTTGCGATTATGGCAACTCGCGCCATGTGCCGACTTGGTGGTATTTTCCCCAGTGGAAGTGAGCTAATGTCACCAAAGCATGCGCGAGTTAAGGCGGTGGTGGACGCTTTGCTTACGCCGAACCTGGCAGGATTGCTCGAGCTCAGCAGTCACCACGAATACTTGAAGATCTTCCACACTGACTGCGAATCATACACTTTGTTCTGGAATGAGCCCATGCGCCAAGAACTGCTCGCCTTCGTGACTCCTCGCGCAGCTCTTGAGCCATCGCTTAGCGCGTTTGAAGACTACATCGCAGCCATTCAGTTTCGATTCGAGTACCTGGCGCAAATGTTCAATGTCGGCGGTCTCTACATTGACACGCTGATGGCGAGCTTTGTGGTCATCAAGGAGAGCGCGGTACCTGCACCAGTTCCAGAGTTAGGGCTTACGGAAGGATTCTTTAAAGAACTGTTCGCGTTTATTGACAATGGCAAGCTCAAGCAGCCTGACGACTTGGAAGACTACTTCAACTACAAGGTGCCGTTGCCATACTCAGGGTGGGGAATTGAGAAAGAGCTGCTGCAAACAAGCTTCCGTGTCGTCGCGTTGGAGTGCTTGGCAGTGATCAGCTTCGTCGTCCCTGCGTTTGTTGTCCGGAACATCGTCACAGACATCGGGCTGATCAAGATGATTCTACGACTTCTCTTCCCACCAGACAACGAGGTGCACGAACACGAAGATACAGAAACAAGCGTCGTTTTCCCTCAAGAGCTCTACGAGCCAAGTCGAGACCATAGCCTGGCGATTCTGGAATCGCTCTCGTGCGTGGATGAATTCGGGAAAGCGTCGGTAGATCTTGGGATCTGTGACATCATGATTGAAATTGTGCATTTGAGCAAAGAAGTTGGCCCAGAGGCGCTTGGGGTGATTCGAAACTTGTGCAGACACGGCGCTCGATCGGTGTATGTCGCTGAAATTCTGCAGTCTGGGTGCTATCTCGAATTCATTGCGTGGATGTTGTGCGTGGAAGACTTTATTACCGAAGAGGACTTTGCGGATGCGCAGCACCTCCGCATTCCGTGTGCGGAGATCCTCGCTGAGATCGGCAAGAACGGTGCTCCACTGGGTGACGAAGCGCAAGCCGTGTTGTGTAACATCTTCCCGACATCGATGGTGCTGGAGCTTGTCCAGAGTCCTCTCACTTTCATCGAGTATTACCATGTACGAATGATGAAAGCCTTATGTATATCTGATCGCTTGGTGGGATGTATACTAACCACTTACATCGCGTGCTTTATGTTGATATTGCAGAGCGACCACGAAAACCCTGAGCTGGTGTGGAATGCAGAGTTCCGAGCGTTCCTCCAGAATCACGTGGTCGGCTTCCTCAACGCCTACTATTCGTCACCATCGATCTCCGAGAGTGAAAGTGAGCAAGTTCCTCCGAAGTCGGTTGTCGACACGTTTTTTGTCGACTACTTCAGCGTCAGTCCATACCCAGTCGCAGGAAACGTGCATCTGCCACTGTTCCTGAAAAACCCGACGTACCAGCTTCGCGATCCGCTGTAAGTGCAACCTAGAGGAGAGATAGATAGATTTGTGTTTCTTTGCTTGTACTCTGACTAATTTCTTCTTTTCTTTTTTCTACCATCACAGGTTCTTTGTCACATGTCTGTGGGAGGAGTTCGAGATCCTCATTCGCGAGCTCGCCCACATCACGTCCTCGCTTCGACAAACGATGAGCCCAGACGACGATGTCGTTGCGCAGCGCGGCTTTGAGCTTCTCGATCTTGCGACTACGTGTCTTGTTTGTGCGATTCAGGTGAACCCGTGGGTGCTGGACAATGTTGCTAGCTTGAAGTATCCAGAGTACTGCTGCAACTTTCTGAACGAGACAGTGCGCCACCAGTCAGCCGAGCCCTGTGTGGTGAATGTTGTCCGGTTGCTGCGCATCTTCTCACTCTCGAGAGCGTGCGTTGCGTCAATGCAGCCAGTTATTCCGACCGCACTGACTTGCTTGATGTCAGCAATTAATCCATTCAAGAGAGGGGCGCTGCACTTCGAGAGTGGATACGCGCTGGAGATTATGCGGCGCATCGTCCAATTCTACCCCGAGCACGGCGACCGTGACGCATCTGCGGGGATTGTATTTATTGCGAGCCGGCTGGACCTGTTTGGATACTTGCTCAACATCCTCGAGAGTCCCGAGTCCATGGGCACTGTGAGAGACCCGCGACTCGTTCGAGCGATTGCGGTTGACATTCTCAATGCGCTTGAAAAAGTAAGTTTGCTGTCTTTGGTCGGGATGAATGGATGTGGTTCATTGATGAGTGCTAATTGCTGCTATTATCAACCATTTCAAATAGGACCGAGTCCAAGGAAGCACCGCGCACCAAATCTTGAAAAAGCACAAGAAATGGGAGAAGAAGTACCGCTATGAGCCGACCGACTGCATCCGATTGATTGCCACGGAAGATCCGTTCCTGCAGAAGCAGAATCCTCATCTGGACCAGATCATCCGGGAGTTTGTGCGCTCGAGTCCACCGCGGACTCGTCCTCCAGGATCTGCCGGGCGTGAGCAGCTTCGAGGCGCAGCGGATCGGAGCGGACGCGTATCTACAATGCGCACCTACAAGGAGTCTCCGAACGGAGGCAAGTTTCCGATCGCGCGCCAGCCGCTGTCGACGGTCTCAGAGAAGAAGAAGACGAATGTGGTCAAGAAGCTCTTCACTTAGTGGATGCCAAGTGAAATGTCTTCGATCAAAATTCTTGAGCCGTTCCTCCATTTCTCTGAGGACTGGCAGTGAGTCAGGGTGAAGAGACACCAAATACTGTTGTGCAGATTCAGCACCTCATTCATTATCTGGTACCGAATTGGAATATGATAGAATCCAACCTTCAAGCTGTATCCACGATTCCACTAGTTCACGACGGTTGTTATGATTCTGCAAAAGCGTGTCCACCTTTCGTGGCTACAAGTGCGCGTGTCTATGCGTCCACAAATTCTTTCACGATGTAACCAAGATGGGTTACACTGAATGTTGCCTTTTTAGACGAGACAAGAAATCCAAAACCAAATGCGCACATCCACCACCACCATCGTCATCATCAGCAGCAGCAGCGATTCCATCCGTCCTTCATTGTGGTTTTCTCCACTCAAGACACAGGAGAGGCAAGAGAGAGAGGGAGAGATAGGGAGAGTGTGTGTAAATGGCTCCATCCAAGAAGCGCAGTGTGCTGGAGCGCAAGGCCGACCACGCGCACCGCGTGAGCGGCAAGTGCGCATGCCTCGACAAACCGCGCAGCGACGGCCTCTGCGCGCTCAACGTGTGGCAGGGCACGATGATCGACGCGGAGGCGGCGCAATCCGGCGAGCGCCTGCTGCGTCCGCACTTGCCTGTTGTCAAGTACAAGGAGTGGACATTCTTTGGGCTCTCAGGTGCGCTTCATACGCTAAAGTGTCATTATACTGTATGTGTCAATCGTACTGACACACCGACTGACTGAGCTTATGTTCGGTGCGCGTTAATATGCATAGGCCATTTGTATCACTTGGTCATCCTTGGATGGGCGCAGTTGCTCTGTCTGTTCGTGGCAGTGTACATATTTGTTGTCGGCTTCTTTGCACTTCTCTACGGCGCCTGCAACGGGTAAGAACGAGGTGCTTGTTGCTTTTTGCTGTTTGCTAGAGGAAACAAATCTCAATTAACGCATGCGCTGTTGTGGCTGGCACTTCTTAGGATTGACTATCCGAACCGACATGCTGAAGTGCGATACTACTTCAACCTGAGTCTACAGACACTCGCGACCATCGGTGCGTATGCCTTTGTTCGCTTGCTGGAGCACAGCATCCAGAGTGTTCACCTGCTCTTCAGTGCTGCTCTAACTACTTGAAACCACTTTGTTATGTGTTAAGGCTACGGCTACCTGTTTCCCAACGACTCGTGCTCCAACTGGGTGTCAGTGGTCGAGTCCTTCGCATCGATCCTGCTCATGTCGTTCATGACCGGCGTGGCGTTCGTCAAGTTCGCGCGGCCAAAGCCAAACATCATCTTCAGCAAAGTACGTGCTTCTTGCGCCTCGCTCATCTGCCACATGTTTGCCTATATGTACTTCATGGGGCCTGACGTACTTTGACTCACTCTCTTACACTTTCAGGTCTTCGCTGTCGCTGAGCGCGAAAACGGAGGGCTCGAGATGCGATTCCGAGTCGTCAACGGCACGCGTCGCAAAATCATCAGCAAAGGAGAGATCCTGGAAGTGAGCTTCAAGCTCATCTTGATGCGCGTCGAGGTATTGTCTTGGTTTGGCTAAGAATGGGCTTTGTGCGATGTGATCAGAAAGATGTGATAATGAACTCGGTTTGTCTGCTTGCAGGGTACAAAGTTTGGTGAGAAGAAGCTCTGTTACTACGATCTACCACTGAAGCCAAACAGCTTCATTGCGCTAAGGTATACAGATCTTTCTTTGATATCCTCCTGGACTGACTTTAGCTGAGTTGGTGTTTGACAAGCTGAATTAACGATTTCCTTTTATGCTGCTGAAAACAGACTGGAAGCTGAGCTTGTGCACCACATCGACGACGGGAGTCCGTTCTTCGGACTGAAGCAGGAAGACATTCAAAGCTCCGACTTCGTTCTGATCCTTATGATGGCGGGTGTGGACCAGAATCTACACGACATGATCCACAAGCAGCACGAGTACGACTACGAGAGCATGCGCTGGGCTGCGAAGTTTGTCCCGATGATGGATTGGAATCCGAAGCACGAGTGTTTGGACTTGGATTTCGACAAAGTGTCGACAATTATCCCACAGTCATTCCAGAGGGCAATACATTCGTCTATCGACATCGAAGCTTCGTCGCAATCAAGCGTGGAGAGTGGCGAAGTCCATGGCGACGAATCAGAAACCGGAAATATGGAGGGCTCATACCACGAGATCGATTTGAACGAGCTCCACTTCAAGACAGCTCTCTCACCCAACCAAGCGGTCACATTTCCCCGACCAAAGAAAACCGAGGGTGACTTCACAACATCTCTCGAGAATTTGGATCCTCAATCATTTAGCGATCCGAGAGAAGATCGAACGAGTGGGGAAAATAAAGACGAAGAAGAGGAAACAAAGAGCGAGACGTCGACGAAGACGAACTCCGACCTGGAAGAAATCGAAAAGCAATCGTCACCTCTGCAGCACCACATTCGATTCGATCACCACAGCCGAAGCACAAATATCCGAATTCCACACTTATCCCGTCATGCCCACAGCCACGATACTCCCACAGAACCTTCGTTTGACCAGCCGGCTAGTGTGGCTCGAAGAAGAGTACGATTTAGGAATCATCCGATGAGCAGATTCTCCAAGGGACTGTACTACCGCGCACTGGAGACATCATGGTCTCGACTCTTGGTGTGGCTCGTCGTGGTTTACTTCGCGGTGATTTCGATCATTGCGCTCCTCCTGTACATCACGGTACGATTCCCAACAAGAGAAATGTCGGAGCATCTTATTCCCCATGCTGACTGACTTTTTTTTACCTCGTTTGACTTGCGGGCAGCCTGGCCAATCCGTGCTGCAAACCGCAGACATCCATGCCGTCACTGGATACGAGCGCCTTTTCTTCTTCTGCGCGCAGACAATCTCCACAATCGGCTATGGCTCGCTCAGCCCAAATCCTGACAGCGACTTGGTCAATTTCTTCGTGTTCGTGCTCGTGTTTGCCGGGGCAATCGTGTCCACGCTGCTTACAGGTTTGACAATGCGTGCTATTTGTGGAAGGTTGATACATGAACCAATTGAGGTGGGTAAGCTAATTTGTCTGTTTCTTGTGCTCGAAAAACAGGGCTTGCATGGGCGAAGTTTTCGATTCCAAAGGCGTCGACCGTACTGTTCAGCGACAATATGCTGTTGACGGCGTTTCATGGAAGCCGAGCGTTAGTGTTTCGCGCGGCGAACAACCGAACTTTTGGGATGATCATTGAAGGCTCCTTTCGGTAAGTGACAACGTGTTGCTTTATTTGTGCATAAGCTTATTGTATCTTCGTTTTTTTCTCG
This sequence comes from Globisporangium cylindrosporum, assembly GCA_038050675.1. Taxonomy (NCBI): domain Eukaryota; phylum Oomycota; class Peronosporomycetes; order Pythiales; family Pythiaceae; genus Globisporangium; species Globisporangium cylindrosporum. Next base: position 40,576 of record JALBZD010000109.1, on the reverse strand, counting down.
ATACAGAGTCAGCGTTGTGATTCTGAACCGGCGGCTGGAGCGACGAGAGACACATGAACTCAAACTGGTACGTATTCTCTCTCTCTCACATGCTATCGCGTTGCGAGACGTGCACCAAACTGTACGAATCCTGGTCAATTGATACTCTTTCGTCTTGCTTCACAGATTCGCAACGTCTGGCCAATTGTTCAGCTTGGAACTACAGTGACCCACATTATTGACGAAGTATCACCACTGTACGACTTCTCGGTAGACGAGTTACTGTCCGGTCACCATTTTTTCGTCGTGCTGTTTAGCGGGCTCGATAGTGTGATCGGAGAAAACATGTTCTCGCGGAAAACGTACCACAGCTGCGACATCCTTGTAGGCCACGACTTTGTGGACAACATCAAGCTGGCGACCGACGGGCTCCATATTGATCTAGAGGCTATCAACGACACCCACTTCACCCCCGATGTCGAGCTTCGCGAGTCGCGACTATTTACTCCATTGGCTGAAGAAGATCCATCTCACCTGTCTGAGTACGAGGACTTCAAGAACGACAACTTGAATGGAGATTGCAATGGCAATGACGATAATCCACTTCAAGTCGACAGCCCGACTGCCAACTATTTACGAATGGAAGAGTGAGATCGCGACTCGGAAGCTCATCAAGGAGGTGCACTGTATTCTACGCCAAGTGTTTAATAAAGTAGCAGATACTGGACAGAACTGACGGATCTGTTGAATAATCTTTTAATGCGCAGGCATCATTTGTATCGATGAGATGCTTGAAGGAACTCCAGCCTTCGGGAAGTTGTGGGAGAAAGAGCAGACACTACAGAAAGATACCTTGAGACAAAGCAACTGCGGGGAGGAGCTGATTGATTCAGCACTCGAGCTACAAGCTGAGAAATCAAAACCGTAAACCAGAGCTTTTGAGGATGCGACGTGAAGAAGCGTTGCTGGTGGTATAGTGACGTTGGTGCGTTGGATGGAGAGATTGCATCTGGCTGTGAGCTCCCATATCGCTGCTGGCAAATTTGAGAGTGGGTTTCCGCTCAAGAAGAGCCCGTACAAAGACTCTCGCGCGCTTTCAAGAGCGCCGTCACCGACGTTTTTGATCAAGTTGTCGCGAAGCACCAACACGGTCAGATGGCTCATCGTCTGCACAACTGTCGGGACTGCTGTCAAGCCACAACTGCCACAGTTGAAGATCTTGACAAACTGCCAATTGCTTCTGACCATGTCGACGAAGATCATGGCGTTCAGATTGCGAAGCACGATCACCTCCATTGCAGACGGCAACGGCTCTGTCACGAGTCCTAGCGAGACGCTTTTCAGATCCACATCCAGCAATTTGATTGTTCGCAAAGGCGGATTCGAGTGTTTGCTCATCGCAGCGTCGCTGTCCCACTCGTACAACATCGAGTTCTGTGCAGTGAGCGTGACCAACTGGGGGAAATCGCGGATTGTGCTCGGAATCTCCGAGAACATGCAATTCGCGATCTGGAGATTTGCAAGCGAGGATTGTTCAAAGCTGGTCATAAGCTTAGCCAATTCCGACTTTTGACCGGTGATCCCAAGTTCGACGCAGTCGATCTTGCGTCCAATGCACGCGCGCTTTAAAGAGAACCAGGGGTACACTTCATGAATGCACGTACTCGTTGTGTGGATGCTCTGGTCGCGGGAAGTAAAGCACACGCAGATGCAGACGACAAGGAGAGCGGTCCCATAGCAAACCAAGAAAGCGTGCCAAGCGGAAATGAGTTTACCCTTGCACTTGTCCCTCGAGATGCTACTTGCGTGAATTGGGTTCAGCGTTTGGTGCTGCAAGCCACGTCTGCGCTGAAGGACCCTGTCGGCGGCTGACGACGTTTTCTTCCACAGCTCTTGTGATCGAGAATGCCTCGCATGATTTGCCACTGAGAGCACGATTTTGAGCTCGGCAAGACTCACCATGGAGCTGACGAGTGACAACAGAGTGTAGACAAGGTTTGCGAGCGACATAACCAAGACCCGCTCCAGCTGCCTCATGGTATTCTTCCGAAACTCCAGTACAGCGCTTCGTAGCTCTTCGTTCCAGTAGATCCGCAAGCTGGGCAAAAACATCCACTATGGAAGGATCGTCCCCCATACAAACATGAGGAGCAGGTTGGTGAGCGCGCACATGAACCTCCGCATCACCAAGTCCCGTCCAAACCACAGGTGGAACAGCGTACACGCCAAACAATTGACGAAGATCAGCGCACCGGAGCTGGAGTTCACGTACGAATTGCTGATCATTGCGCTGCTGGAGTACGTCGAGTACGTCTGGCATCCGACCTGAATGGCGTTGATACACATGAATCGGAGGTCGAAATGCCGTCCTTCGATACTCAGAGCCGCTCGATGATGCGAAAGAGTCTTTTGGTATTCGTCGAGACGAGCGCGGTATCATTTTGATACCACTTGAGCCAATGCAGTGCAACATCTTGTGGTAGCTCTCGTCGAAGTGCCTGTGAAGCTGGAAGCGGCGCCACATCAAATTGGAACCGTCTTCGTCGGCACGGGTGCCACCATCGTGATGCTCCAGTATACAAACACCGCTGAGACAGCCAAACACAGCACCGCCACCCAAATGCTGTTCGTCTGGAGGAAGCTTACCGAGTCGGAGAAGAGGAAGTTGCTTTGGATGGACCGCAGGTACGAGTCGCGGTAGTTGTAGCCCAAGTGGAGCTACGCGATGGCATCGAGCAGCATGGCGTTGGAGAGCTGGATCAGCAGCATGGAGACCCAGAGCGCGCGGTGCTTGACGTTTGACAAGAAGACTTTGTCGGCGCGGAAGGACTTGCGTTTAGCCCAGTATTGCTCTATCTGGCGCGGTGTGATCGTGCCGGATCGCTTTCGACTGAGTCGGGCGAGCGTCATTCATGAAATCTGACGCAGTGGGAGCAACTTGTCAGCGTTTTGAAGCTCTGACTCTTCGGGATCAAAGGTAGAGGCTACCAGCGGAGCACCGTCCCGAGCTGCCTCCATCGCGAACTTGTGCGCAAACAATACGCTCGAAGCAAATGACGCGCGCGAAGCCTGCATTAGCTGGCTTGTTTCGACAGTAGCGCTCCTAAATACTGCTACCAACATAAGAAGAGGTTTGGCACCTCAGATCGAGTTTGACTGATTTGATTAAGACCTCGCATCGGAAATAGCGGACGGCGATGCTTCTGTACAGTTAATTGGTCACCGAGCGCTACTGACTGGCTGACTAGCTGATTGGCTGATATCAAAGCAGGCCGACTGCCCTTGATCCAGTGACAAGCTAGTACACCATTTCTTCGCACGTGAGGTGCTTGATCGCTGTGAAGCCGGAATCACTGCCGTTCGCGCAGAGTGGAGTCCCAAATCCGTACATGACTAGCACGTTACCGACAATGTCGTTCACCCAGACTGGTACCTCCGAGATGTTGGTGTTTTGGAACGAAAACTCGCTGAGCGATGCGGTCCTTCGCCACAGCGAATCGGGGAACTCGCTCAACTGAGGGCAGCCGTCGATCCAGAAATTTTCGAGTCTGCTAAGCTGCGAAAAGAAGTCGAGGCCGCTAAGAGTCTCGAGCGCATTGCCGCAGAGTGAGAGCTCGAGAAGCCCCGTCATCGTCGTGACGCTCACAGGAACTGACGAAATCGAACAGAAGTCGCAGTAAAAGTACTTGAGATGCTCCCAGTTGGCGCCGACTCGGTTGAACAGCAGTGGCTCCACGTTAACTACCGTATTCAGTGAGATCCACTCGACCGACTTTGGAAGTGGATTCCCTACAAGTCCGTCGAGAAGCCCCGAGAGCGTCACATTCACAAACATGATCGTCTGAATCGCTCGGAAATGTCCACCTGAGATGGACGCGTTGTTCCCCCATGCCAGCAGCTCGGAATTCTGGATCGAGAGCACCGAGAGATCCCTGAACCGATGGATCACTGAAGGTATTAAGAGCGCGCTGCAGCCAGAGAACTCGAGGTGCGCGAGAGTGTGCTCGTCAAATCGCGCAAGCTCGCTCGTGAGTTCGGCTTCTTCGCCAGTGATCCCAGCCGCGTCACAGTGTAAAACTCGCCCCACGCACGACACTTTGGTGGAAAGCCACGGGTACACGCGACGCAGACACTCGTGGGCTTTCATTGAAGCAGAACCTGGTGATGACGAGCAATCCACTCGCGCTGAAATGGAGATACCCAGGATTGCGACGCCATATAATAGCATTAGTCCATGGAAGAACTTGCTCCAAAACGCTGAACGCCAGACTTTGGTTTTGCAGAGCTGGAGGAGTCCGCGCAATCTTGCTGGTGGCGGCGATATTGGTGTTGATGCTGCGTGGATGGTTTTCAGCTGGCTTGGGGTGGTTGCTCGAACAATATATTCCACGGGTGATGATGACGATGGCGCCTCGCTCACTCTGCTAGCCACGTCCGTGAGCAGCTGTTTGACGCCACGTACGTTCATCAACGAGCTCATGAACGGAAACGTGCTCAGGATGAAGTCTCCAGTGGACAGTACCACAATGTACTCTACTTCGCGCTGGACGTTGAAGGGCATCGTCGCCGACGGATCTGAAGTGTAGCGGTAGAAAAGCTCAAAGTAGGGCCAGAACACCACGAGCGGGATGATTGTCCCCCACGCAAAGTCGAGCGTGAGGTCCACGAGGACGTACACGAGTCGCCCTTTCATCTCCTCGAAGCGGTACAAATGGGTCATCGCCACGCACGCGAAGCAGTTGAGGAAGATCAGCACTCCGTAGCTCTGGTTCACGAATGTGTTACTGAGCGCGACACTGGACTTGTACGCCTGCGTGGTCTGCAGAACCGATTCGACGACCTCGCGAACGAAGAAGCCCATGGAAAAATACCGTCCTCGTAGCCCGAACGAGCGGTAGGCAGCGAGTACTTTGCGTAGAAACTGGAGCACTACGTTTTTCCGTCTTTTGATCTGGCCAGGGCTTGGAACACGGCTGGTCGAGGAGCTCTTGGGTCCGTAGCAGATTTGTCCTTGATGCAGCGAGTGCCACAGCATCGAGAGTGCGCCATACAAGAACAGAAGCGCGAGAAATGCGAAGCCGGCGCTCACGTACGCGTGCACAGACGTGAGGAACGTCTGCGCCTGCGAGAAGAGGAACATGTAGCGCAGGAACCAGAGCACGCTGCGGCGATCCTCCACCGTGGCGTACATGACCGCCAGACAGGTGAGCAAGACACAGTTGAGCACTTGGTGGAGCAGAATGAATGTCCAGATGCGTCGCTGGAACGACTTCGAGAGATTGAGGTCCAGGGGGAAAGGTGATGGCTGCCTGGACCTGGGGGTCCCGTCCTGTGGCTGGATAGCGCAACTTCGGATTGGAACTGGTTGGTGGATGCCCTCGCCCTCTGGAAAGATTCGGCGGGCACTGAACCATGAGACCATGGCTTCAACTAAGAGAGAGAGAGCGGATGACGCCACTGAGCTCACCTGGGGAGCCTGCTCAAGACGAGAACTGGAGTAAAACAAGAAGGCAACCGAGACCGTGTGAAAACGATAAGACGGGAATCTCTTTTTAGCCCAAGCCAAGAACAGATTCGATTAGAGCCGTGTCGTTTTTCACAGCTTTGCTGTTCGTGACCTCGGGAACTTCCGATTGAGTTCACATACGCCTATTTGTGTGTTGGTTGACTCTCATTTTCTAAGTGCGAGTGCTGGAAGAAATCGCACCAAAGAGTGAACCAAAGGCCTCTGCTGGTGAAGGTGCTGATTACAGTATGCTCAAGCAAAGAGGCGACACGCTAGTTTGTTTGGTTGATGATGATGTGTGCAAATACTACATTTCCATTGCGAAGAGATACGTGGACATTCTAAGCCCAATAACGGGATCGAATAAGCACGAAGAGGTCGATTTCTTGCAGCGAGTGCGCTTTCTCCAGAGTCATAGTCGGCGAGGAGCTCTCGTTTGGGTGGAAAATGGGCTCTTCTGTTTTTATTCTCGTGGTGGTATCTCTCTGCTGCGTTTGCATCTGATGATTCTGCGGCTCTTCGTGATGCGCGCACCTACCAGCAGAAGTTTGGCTGATCGTCATCTCATTGGCAACGAATCTTCGCTTCCGTTGATGCTGCCACAGTTGATGCTGGGTGTAGAGTCTTCCCAATCACGCTGTCGCTGAACTTCTACATTTATCTCATCAGTACAGCAAACCGAAGAGGCACTGCTCTTGACGTGGAGGCACTGGCAGAGGTGGGTCCAGTGGGCGGCTTCCGCGTCGCCACTGACACCTTTTGGATCGCCGTTCTCGTGGCCGCACTTGTTGGCGATTGGGAAGTCAGAGCTGAGGCTTTCTGGCAACACGACACATAACACATTTGCACTCAACCCGAGCCAAGCATACGTTTTACTTGAAATTCGAGTGATAATAAGTCACCTTACTACTTCAGCTTTTTAGAAACTTTGGCAGCTGACATAATCCAACTATGGGACTGCCAAGATTTGCAACTGCAAACCGATACCGGATACAACAAACACTTTTTTGTCCTTAACTTTATTCCAGTAGCTTTCACACACCAAAAATATACCTAACATCGGAAACTACAAAGCACTTTGTATCTTCAAGCGTCGCGCAGTAAGTAAGAACACATTGCTCTTCAGCTAACACCACCACAAAAAGGAAGCAAAGCAAAGCAAAAGGCGTCGTCACGCGCGCTCTCTCTACCTTTGCGCACCTAGCGTGTCTTCGCTGCCACCAGAGGGTGAACGACAGGCATCATCACGCGAAGACCCGCTGGATATGCTTCCACTGATAAAGTTTTTTTGCCGCCTGTGACACGAAGCGCGCGATCAAAACACAAGATGGGGAAGCGCAGACCGCGCGTGCTACTCGGAACGCGGCGATGGCGCATCGCTGTGCTCTCGTGGTTGGTATGGATGGCCATGTGGGCGCACGTCATCGTCACCGCGCAAACGACGACAACTACTACCACCGCCAGCAACCAAGCGACCGCGTGGCTGAGCTCCCGAACGGGCGGATCTCTACGCTTCGAGTGGTGAGTCCTGGTATCCACTTGCATTCAGAACATGGAGGTCATTTGCTTTCTGACGCCTTTATTATGCTGGTGTGATGCGTAGGGTGATCGCACTAGAGTGGACGGCGTCGAACGCGGTGGACGACGTCGCTGCGTTCCGCGTGTTCAAGAACGCCGTGCAAGTGGGCGAGACGAATGCCTCCACGCTCAGCTACAGTCTCTACGGGCTGGCAAACAACACGAAGTACAGCTTCCAGGTGAAGGCAAGCTTCAAGTCGGGCTCAAACGCGACAGTTCTAGAGTCCAACATTGCGACCGAGTCGACTGCGAATCGCTCCAGTCCAAGCCAAGCGGAGCCTCCGATCTTGACTGGCGTCAGCGGTGGGTTTATCCGACTCACCGCCCAGATCCCGCAAGATTCTGGCGGCGCAAACTTGAAGACGCTGACTGCAGTCGTGCGCTCAACGGTGGACTTTAGCGTCGTGACACTAACGCAGCCCGCGTCGCAGCTGAACTTTACGATCTACGGCGTGAACGCGCGGACAGCGTACTTGGTCGCAGTGTACGCTACCAACGAGGGCGATCTAGCTGGACCTGCAAGCGACTTCCTGCAGGTGATGACGCAAGCTTTGCAGCCAGCGGGACCCTGTCCTCCACCCACTGTGCTCGGAGTGACTGGCGGATCGGCCATCCTTCAGATAAATCCTCCACTTGATGACGGCGGAGCGCGCATTCAAGGGTACATGGTGTATTTGGCGTTCAATGGCTCGAGCGATTTCCAGGAAGTCGTCAACACTGTCGGCACTGCCTCACCAGGGGTTGTGGAGATCCATCGCCTCCCAGGCGCTGGCGATCGACCGCTGCTCCCCGACTCTCGATACGACTTCAAAGCCATCGCGGTGAACAATGTGGACGTCTGCCTTGTTATGCCGGCCAGCTTGGACCCCGCAGCCTCGGTCACAGCCCTGACCAGTGGAATCGCTATACCTGGCGCACCCCCAGCTCCGTATCTTCTCAGCGCGACCGGCGGACAAATCTCAGTGGAGCTCGTCAAGCCCCCAAACATGAACAGCTCCGTGCTGATGGGATTTTCGGTCATGGTGAATGACACTGTTAGTGGCTTTGTGGCAATCAACGACTCGGCGGTTTACAACATCAACTTCCTGAGCGCCGACAGCGCGTACACAGTGCAAGTCGCGGCAGTGACGAACGTGGGGACCACGAGCTGGAGTAGTCTGACGATCCTGAACACGACATTGCCCACCGTGCCGTCGTCGCCGCGGTACGTCAGTGTTGTGAATGTGACAGCGAGCAGCGCGACGGTCCAGTGGTCATTGCCACTCGACAGCGGAGGTGTTGCCATTAAAGGTAAGCTCGAGACTCTCAGATTGTATGCGTTACCAGGATGGGATACCTAACATGATGATGCTGTGCTTGTTTGTATATCTTAGAGTATGGGGTGTCCGTGACTTCAGCGGGCAAGACGCAGCGCAAGACAACGCCGTCCACTTCGATTGAACTCACAGGTCTCTTCGCCAAAAGCGTGTACACGGTGAAGGTGACGGCGGTCAACAGCTTGGGGAAAGAGAGTTCGATCGCAGGAAAGAGGGGCGTGACGTTCGAAACCACGATTGCAACACCGCCAAGCACACCCTCAGGACTAGCACTGTTCTCAAGCACCGGTGGATCCATCGAAGTAGACTGGAATGTGCCGGCGAACAGCGGCGGGATGCCTCTAGACGATATGATCTACAATGTCACGATGCTCTCCATGGCTCCGTGCTTTCAATTCGATTCAAGTGAGCCATGTTCACTGTGCACACTTGTTAAACTGCAAAGCAACGAGCAGTACGAGCTTGCCACCGATGGAATTGGTGTTTGCGAGCGACCAACTATCGCCATTTGCTCCGACGGAACCTCTAGTTGCTGCATGACTCGTGAAGGCAGTACTTACGGAACGGGGCTTCAATGCAGCAAGCCAGGGAAAGAACAACGACACCGTCTCGTGGTCGGTTCCAACACGACACTCTTCCAGGAGCTCAACCACTCGACCACCTACTACTTTGGGGTCCAGGCCAACAATCTTGTCGGCTCGAGCGCGTTCTCCACCATCGTTGGATTGCAAACCCAGTAAGAACAAACTCACAGGACTGAATACTGATACGTTGTCACCCAACTCACTAACACTCTGCGGCGATATGTTTTGTATTATTGTGCTGCAGGAGCCAGACGCCTCCGAGTTTCCCGATACGGTTGAGGCAGACAAATCGCTCTGGCGGCTCTATCAAGCTCACGTGGGATCCTCCCATGGATACTGGCGGTTCAGCGATCACTGGGTATCGAGTGTACCGCGACTACGTGCTCGTGACCCCACAGCTCGTGCTCCCTCCATTCACAGACTGCGGTGGTTTGATCGCATCGACCCAGTACATCTATGGCGTCACGGCTGTGAGCAGACCGTCTCTAGCTCAAGAAGGCGTGATGGCGACAAGTGTTCTTTCAACGGGACCGCTCTCGGCGCCGCTGTCTCCGGCTGTGAGTCTGAGCAAGAACGCCGCCACATGGCTCAACGTGACCATCACCCCCGCTTGTGACACGGGAGGAGTAATCCTCCCCAGCTACTACTACATCGTGCTTGACACGACTAACGGTGCGATTGTGCGCTCATCGTCGCAGTTCGCGTGCTGCAGCTTCCTGGTTGATGCGCTGGCTAAGAACCAAGCGTACACTGTGTCTGTGTATGCGAGCAATGACGTCGGAGCTAGCGTCCACGCTGAGAAAATAATGCAAACCACGTCGGGAGTCCCGGTTTCTCCATTGATCAGCCTCACGCGAGCCAACACATACTCGCTGAACCTGGAGGTTGACAAGCCCGTGCCAATGGACTACGAGATCAGCTCGTACGACGTGGTTGCCTACGCAAACACCACACTGATCTACTCAGGGACCTTGGCGTGCGACTTTGTCGGAGATCAGCTCCAGCGAGAGTGTTCGCGAAGCTTCCGGATCCGTTCATTGGTGCCTGTGAGTGAGTATAGTGTCGGTGTTCGCGCGAACGGGTTGTATGGCTCCAGTGAGTTTTCCTACAGGAAATTCGAGACCATAGATCAGTCTCCAGGCACGTTTGAGCTCCTGTCACTGAACACAGCGACGGTGAACGGCGGGATCATCGTTGCCACGGTGCACCGCGTCGGCGGGACAGCGGGCTCTGCTAGCATCAGCTTGAACATCACCCAGCCCGACAATGTCCTGCTCCATTGTGATTGCACTGCTTCCGGTACAACAACAACAACAACAGCTAGTATTGCGTGCAACTGTGGGGTACACCTCACCAGCTCCGGTATCCTCAGCCAGCCAGGGAAAATCCAGTTTGAGGACGGTGAGGAGTACAAGAACGTGTCAATCTCCGTGTGGGAAGACGACTACAGCATCGTGCAGCCGCTCACGATCGTACTCAGTCTCGTTGGCCCTTCAAACTTGCTTGCCCCTCAAAAAGAGGTGCTCTTGCGCATTGACCAGAGCCAGCACGCAGGCTTCGCGTCCTTCACGCGCAGCACGAAGCAGATACTAGAGAACGCGACGTTTGTGAAGTTCAATATCGTGCGGCTGAACGGATCCAGCGGTGCTCTCCAGTTCGGCGTGTCGACGTTCGACGTCACCGACACCACAGCAGTGACCCTACCATCGAAATTTTACATCCCGGTGCAGAAAACCCTTGCGTTTGCGGACCGCCAGAGCTACGCGTCCTTCTGGGTGCGCATCATTAACAACAGCTACTACGAAGGTGTGCGCTCGTTTGGCGCTCGACTGACCAACAACAACGGAGACACGTCGTCCAACTTCAGCAACTCGATCACGACCAAGAAAGTGTTTGTGGTCGATGACGAAGACCCATCACGAATGCTGCCGGGAGTACCCTCGGATACCAAGGTCTCGCACACCACTGGTGGGGAAATCGAGCTTAAATGGCAAAGCCCGACCACCAACACGGGCGCGCTGCTCGGTGGGTACCTCGTGCGCGTGGCAAAGAACGACCAAGCGAGCTACTTCAGCTTGTACAACGTCACACAGTCGCCATTCACACTATCGTCACTGCCACCACACTCAGTCTACAATGTTGACGTCGCTGCCTGGAACAAATTCGGTCTTGGGACGTTCACAGAGCTGTTGCAAGCGAGGACGACAGAGCCGACGACGCCAAGTGTACCTACGAATATCCAAATCGATGATGTTAGCAGCAGCGCGATCATGGTGTCGTGGGGGAAACCTCAGGACAGCGGCGGGAGTGCGGTCACCAGCTACAGTGTCAGCACCGATTCGCCATTCACTGACGTAGCGCCACCTTTTGGTGTCATATACGCAGTTGCTGCTGGCACAGAGTCGTCGCCGTCATTTACAATCTCAGATCTCAATGCGTCAACACCATACACTGTGTTTATCGCGGCGTTATCAGCTGCATTCCCGCTGGTGAGGGCGACGACCAACCATACAACTACAACACATTACGCCACGATCAACGTCACCACTGCAAACGGCGCAGCTCCCAGCCAACCGCCGGCTGTGACCCTGCTCGAATCACCGACAGCCGGCTCGCTCTCGTTCCAGATCCGCGCACCGAACGACACGGGCGGACTGCCGATCACCGACTACTCGCTTCATCTACGGAAAGTGGTGGATGACTCACTTCAAAACCAAGTTGGGGAGTCCTTTCAGGTCGTATGCAATGGCGCTTCGCCGGTAGTGAAGGGCAAGCCGCTCACATGCATCACGTACAAGCTGCTGTCGAGTTCCACATACGAAGTGTTTGCGACGCTCTACAACACCTGCGTAAGTTGTTCTTCTACTTACTATCTCTATCTATTGCCACACAATGTTATGGTATCACTGTTTTTTACCTGCAATGTTTTTGTAGGGGTCAAGTCCACCTGGTGTTCGCGCCACGTTTACCACCAGCATCTCGCTAGGGATTCCGTCCTCGCCCGCAAACTTTACGGCCTCGAAAGTCACTGCCGGCAACATCTACCTCCAGTGGGAGGTGCCTTTGGATCTCGGTGGCGCCTCGGACGTGCTCGGATACCAGGTTTTCCAGAAATTTGACCTGGTCTCGAACGAGTCCTTCATCATATACGACGGACAGGATTTGACTCTTCGCGAGACTGTCGTGAAGGAGCTCGTGCGCGACTCAGTGTACGCATTTTACGTCGTGGCACTGAACGCGGCGAGCTACTGTGCTGAAACAGAAGAGCTCAGTCAGCTGCTTGTGGTGTCGACCTTGCCGTTCAGCCAGTTGAGTCCACCTGCCTCTGTGTTCATGGCGAGCCGCACCGGTGGATCGATGACAATCGGGTGGACGCCACCGGAGGATCTCGCGGGTACTCCACTGCTGGGGTACCAGGTTATCTTACTACCTGACGAAGACGGAGGAGGGGATACCACGGTTCTGGGAGACCTGGATGCTGGTACCACCACGTACACGCACTACGGACTCACTGAGAAGACGAGCTACCAGTACATGGTGTATGCCAAGAACATCGATGGACTAGGCGATCCGAGTACGAATTTGTCAGTCACCACTGGCGCAAGCTCAGCGCCAAGTGTGGTACAGAACATCAAGGTCCTGGAGGCGGTCGGAGGACGGATCATCCTCAAATGGGACCCTCCGCTGGATACTGGAGGGCGTGCAATTGCCTACTACGAAGTAAGTCGATCGGGACGCGCAGGCAGCTTCATCACGTCGACAGCGGTGTTTGTGGACTTCCACGGGTTGTCTGCACTTACACTGTATTCATACGAGATACGGGCGTTCAATGGATTGCACTTGGGGTTCGTCAACTCTTTTTCAGTGAGTACAACAGACGCGACCCTGCCGCAGCCTCTGCTTTTCACGAGCGTCGAGGCGTTCGGAGGCAAGTTAGAGGTCTCGTGGGGGGCGCCGGAGGACGTCGGTGGCGCCTCCAGCTATGAGTTCCTCGTGACCTTACAGAGTGATAACGACACCGAAATCGATTTTATCCAGTCGACAGATACAAACCACACGTTTAAGGGTCTCAAGGCGAATTTCCAGTACTTTCTGGTGGGCAAGACTGTCACTTTTGTTGGCGAGAGCGATCCAATCGAGTACCCAGTGGTGACTGGACCGCCAGATCTACCTGGACCACCACCAGAGCCTACTGTGAGTGACATTCGTGGTGGCAGCGCGGTGTTCAGCGTCACAAGTCCAAGTTACGGCGGTGGCGCAAGCGTCACGCTGGCGCTCTACAATGGGAGTACGCGCGTGCACAGCTTCGCTTTCCAGGAGACCTCGTGGGTGATGTTTGGGCTCACAGCACTGACGCAGTACTCGTTCTCGGTCGCTGCAATCAACTCAGCAGGTGAGACGCATGGACTCCCTTTGAACTTTAGCACCGACTTCATTTCCGTGCCTGGGGGGGTCACTGAGGTCGTGGACATCGATGTGTCCTACGACCAGCTTCTCCTTGCGTGGGAGGCCGCGGAAGACACGGGAGGCGACCCGGACCTTCAGTACCAGGTGACGTACTTTCAGTGCGAGGAAGACGGGACGCAGATCGACCCAACCGCGGATCCAATGGTCAAGTACACATCGACCATCTCGATCTTACTCGTGGATCTTAACTTCTCGTCGTTCTACAGCGTGTTTGTCACCACAGTCACGACTTCGGGACTCTCAGGGACGCCGAGCGCCCCCCAAGTCTTCGGCACCGAGGCGCCGTTCCCTGGGCGCGTGATCGTAGAATCCCTCCAGGTGCTTGTGGCCGAGAACGCGTTGTTTGTGATCGTACCAGTGATCCGCGTCGATGGCTCATTTGGGAACGTGAACTACTCATTCATAACGCAAGACGAGACAGCCGTCGCTGGAGAGAACTACCAACTCACGGAAGGTGTGTTCACGCTCGCAACCAACGTCAATGACGGCGAGATCTCGATCCCAATCATCGACGACACGATCTACAAGCTCAATACGTCGTTCCTCGTGGTTGTGACGGACAGTGAGACGTCACTGAGTACAGAGACCCAGGTCGTGATCATGGACAACGGGGACGCCGGCTTTCTATCATTCAGTAGCGGCGATTTCGAGTTCCTCGAGAACTTGGGTGAAGTTGTGCTCCCAATCACGCGTGTGGGTGGCACTAGCCCTGCTGCAACGATTCAGGCGTTCATCGTGAGCCAGGACACTGGGATAGCAGCTACAGCTGGGGGATCTCGGTTCACGATCGTGGAGCCGCTGCTCGAGTTCGCCGAGGGCGTCACTGCCATGAACCTGAGGGTACAGCTCACAGACGACAGCGAGTACCAGTACCTTTACGACCAAGCGAACATTAGCTTCACGATCATGGATGGCGGACCGTTGTATGGGAACAACTGGTTTACTATCGTGACTGCAATGGACGACGGTGACATCTCCCCACCCAAGGAGTGCACGAACTTGCGTCTTCTTGCTGTGAGCGGTGGGTACATGCGCTTGCAGTGGGCCCCGCCAGCTGACAAAGGCGGCACGAGCGTCGTGCTCACGTACCAAGTGGACTTTATGCTCCGCAATGGCGATATTGCGCTCTCAACCGAGGTTAGTACCGAGAACGAGACGATCTACGGACTCAACGCTTCGACGACCTACGAAGTCACCGTGCTGGCGATCAACAGCGCAGGCGCTGGACCACCCAGCAAGGCGTCGCTACTCACAACATCGCTCGCCACGCACGCGAGCGCCCCGCAAAAGATGGAACTCCTCGCGTCGGCGAGCGCCAGCGTGATGCTCTCCTGGGATCCTCCGGTGGACGACGGTGGCTCACAGATCGTGAGCTACAAGATCTACAGCGTACTGCCCTCTGGCGTACTGATGCAGTTTTCCCGGACTTCCTGCGTGGTGCCAACGATCTGCTCTGTGAAAGGGCTCGCTGCGCTGACCAACTACACTATTCAGGTCCACGCCTCGACGTTTCTTGTGAGCGACGGCGAGCTCTCAGTACCATTGCTGGTGCAGACATCGAACCCGGATGTCCCTGAGACACCTCCAATCCCTATGGTCATCAATGTTACGGCAGGCGCGTTCACGGTGCAAATGCAGGATCCGCTCAATATCGGTGGCTCAGCCATCCAGACGTATCGTCTGTTCCTGATGGAAGAAGGCGAACTGGAGTTCACGATGGTCAACGAGGACGCTGCTCGATCGTACACCGTGTACCGACTCAAACGAAAGACGAGCTACCAGATCAAGTACCAGGCCAAGAACTTGGTCGGACCGAGTGGTGACAGTCCCGTGCGCACCGTCACCACCGAGGAGCGATCGCTGCCGTCGGAGCCGCTCAACGTCATGATTGTGAACGTCACGGGCGGTGCCATTCAGCTGACCTGGGAGGAGCCGCTCGACATTGGCGGGCGGGACATCACAGGGTACGCGATCATGATACAGTCGCTCACCACAGGTGTGAATGACATCGTAGGCTACGACGGCAAGCGCATCAACACGAGGGAGGGTACAGTCTACGGACTGACTGCGAGCACGACCTACAACTTGTATGTCATCGCGTTCACCGAAGTGTCCAACTGCTACCAGCAATCGGAGTGGGCCCGTAGTGGAGTCGTCACCGTCACCACTCTGCCTCCGACGCTGCCGGGAACAGCGCCTCTGCTGCTTCTCTCCAGGTTCACAGGCGGGATCATCGAGCTTGTGTGGACTGAGCCTCTAGACACTGGAGGGGTCCCGATCACGAGTTACGTACTCTACTCCGTCTCACCAGCGGGCTCGCTCAGGCCACTTTTCGTCCCCGGGAGCGCGAATGTGCTCATGTACATCGATAAGAACCTCACCGAGTCAACCACGTACTCGTATACCGTGATCGCGTCTAACTCGATCGGCGAAAGCCCACCAAGCGCCCTGCTGACCCAGAAGACGACACCAGCGAGTCCTCCTTCCGCGCCACTCAACGTTCGCCAGCTTGCCTATAATACCGGAGGTGCGGTAGAAATCGGCTGGAACCGACCTATCGACAGTGGCGGCCAGCCCTTGAAAGGCTACTTGATTTACCGGAATGGTGCTGTTCTCCCCGGAGAGCTCCTCGCAACTGCGGAGAGCTACGTTGACAGGAGCAACCTCGTTGCGGGTAAGAGCTATGAATACTCGCTCCGAGCGTTTTCCACGAGCTCTATGGGCTCCGAGTTCAGTATGATCTACACGGCAAAGACAACGGCGGCGACAACGCCCCAGAAACCTGTGTTGTTGAACGCCACGGCGGTCTCCAGCTCCATCCAAGCCACCTGGGTGGTAGATCCCGATACCGGAGGCATTCCGATCAAGATCTTTGAGGTCCAGTTGCTGCTTAACGCGAGCGTTGTGGGCATCTACTTTGGAACCGCCACGACCTACACGTTTCGGAGCTTGGTGGCTTCTACGACCTATACACTCTCCATCGTGTCTTACAACGATATCGGTGCAAGTACCAAGCTGGTCACGAGTCTGACTACTCAGCCGATTGCGCTTCCTGCTGCCCCGACAGCTCCGCTCGCGGTCTCGATCTTTGGCGGGAACTTTACCATCGAGCTGACCCCATCGGTCGACAATGGTGGTGCCCCCATCACTTCCATGACTGTGTTTGAGAAACGATTAGGCACTCTCGTGACGCTGAAGCTCGCAGCGGGGGCGATGACGACGCGATACACACTGTATGGCGTCGACCGCGAGTCCGACTACTTTGTGACTTGCTCGGCGACCAATATCCAGGGCGAAGGCCCGCAAAGCCCGAGTATTGTGGTCCGTACAGCACCGGTGAATGCCCCCGGAGCGATCCTGACCCCTCCGGTCTTCATCGCAGCGACTGGCACGACGTTGTCACTGCTATGGAGCCGACCGAAGGACACTGGCGGCGACCAGAACCTGGCGTTCGAAATGCGAGCAATTGACCCCAGCAGACCGACGCTGGCGCCGCTGGTATTCCCGTTCGTGCAGCAAAACGGCACCGCGAGAGGGCTCAACTACAACACGCTCTACTCGGTTTCAGTGCGCTCGACCAACAAAGCTGGCGCTGGACCGTACGGCCCGGCAGCGAACTTTCAAACCCAACCGGACGCTGCCGGTGAGTTCAACCTCGTGAACACCTCCGTCTCCATTTACGAGAACCAGACTCAGCTATCACTCCAGATTGTGCGCACAAACGGACTCAGCGGCCGCGTAGCGATAGTCTACAAAGCTGTTGCCGTGTCGGCATACCCAGCGACGATCGGGTCCGACTTTGAGTTAGTACCAGGCTCAAAGCTGACCACGAACACGATGTACTTCGAGGATCTGCAGACTCAAGGCGTCATCGTCGTACACATCATCAACGATGCAGTCTATGAAGCCCCCGACGAACAGTTTGCGATCCAGCTCGTGTCGGCGACCGGGGCGTCGTCCAGCGCAGTCGCAAAGATAGGATCCAATCATTCGACGACCGTGACGATCGTTGATGACGTGGACGCTGGGTATATTAGCTTTGAAAAAACGGCGTATAATATCTCGGAAGGCGCGCAGACAGCGATCATCCCGATCATCCGCGAAGGTGGGAGAAGTGGACGCGTCACGCTGACCTTCACTTTCGGACCAGGCACGGCGACCGTTGACCGCGACTACCGCCGGGTACCGGGGCTCTTCGTCATGGAAAACGGCACTACGCAGGCAGAACTCAAGGTGCCAATCATCAACGACCGTGCATTCGAGTTCCCCGACGAGTTCTTTTTCATTCAGATTCAGGTCGTGAGTGGCGGCGCCGAGCTGCGGCACAGCACCACGCAGGTTACGATCCTCGATGACGGGGATACCTCGGTACCAGGGGACGCGTTCCCGCCGGTTGTTCTCACAAAGACTGGCGGCGCAGTGACGCTCGCTCTGGCACTGCCCGCGCACAATGGGAGCTCGAAGGGACTGCTCACTGAGTACATTGTGCGTCTCATGAGCGCGATCAACACGACGGACCTGAGCATCCCGCCAGCAAAGACCGTAGCGTTGGGTAATCTCACGGCGCTCACAACGTACCTCATCTCGGTTGCAGCCGTGAACTCCATCGGTATTGGCTCGTTCAGCGACCAGATGACGTTCACGACTGACGACATGTCGATCCCAGGACCGATCACGCACGTCGAGATGCGTGAGAAACGAGGTGGAAGAGTCAAGCTCTCCTGGTACGCGCCAGATGATACGGGCGGCGTGCCCATCACAAAATATCGCGTGTACCTCATTGGTCCGCTCGGCCTACCGCATGTGGTCGCGACCAACGCTGATCCGGTCCAGGAGGCTATTGTGTATGGCCTGAACGCCACCACGCTCTATAGTTTCGCAGTCCAGGTTCGTTGCGAATCTAGCCTTCCATTGCATCTGATCATGGCGGTTATTCTAATACCGCATTCGATTCGTTGTCTAGGCTGGAAACCTCGCGCTTGTACCGGTATTCGCTGGCGGGTGGGGGAGTGTCAGTGCGCTGTTCAACTTCTCCACAGGCGACCCGACTCTGGCCGGTTCAACGAACGTGTACCCGGACCTGACGAGAGAGCCTACGGGCGGCTCGATCCCTCTGCGTTGGGACGCGCCAAAAGACACTGGCGGCGTCCAGATCGCTGGCTACAACATCTATGGACGGAATGCGACGACGCCGTTCTTGCTGCTGAGACGAGGCGAGAACGACCCAGGGCTCTCGGGCGTGGCTTCCACTTTGTACGCCGACTCGTGGTACCAGCTCTTCGTTCTCCCGCGCAATGGACTCCCACCAGTGGACCTCCCGGGCAACATTTCGATCATCAGCGGCTCGAAAGTGGCGCAGACCACGTCGGACATGTCCAAGATCCTTCAAGCCGGCGCCGTGATCAGCATTGTGGTGAGCTCTCTGCAGTTTAAATCTGATCCTTCTTTGTCGCTAAAGTGGTTGTCACTGACCGGGATACTTTGAAATCGTCCAATCTATATAGGGCACTGAAGTCTACTTTGTGGTGGGAAACATGTCGAAGGCTACCAAGAGTATGCTGCCGCTCTTCACAGCCCACTCGACCGCGTCGATCACGAGCAAGAAAGCGCGCGTGATTGGCCAAGCGCTCTCGTTTATGAATGCGAGCACGACAAGCGCAGAGATCCCAGGTACCCCACCCGTGCCTACGCTCATGAGGGCCTCCGGCGGACTCTTTGATCTGGTGCTCGAGTCCCCAGACGACACAGGTGGGATCCCCGTCGTGGACTTCAAAGTGTTGCTCAACGGCGTAGAGCTCGACGGCGACACGCTCGACAAAGTGTCCGCCAGGTCGGGACTCAAGCTGGCCACGGAGATCGCGGTCGGCAACCTCGAGCCGCTCACCAACTACACGCTCCAGATCGTCGCTGTGAACTCGTTCTCAATGTGCTTCTTTGGCCAAATGGCCATGAGCGACGCGGTGAACTTCACGACCACCGAGGTAAGTCAACCCGGAGTGCCTCGAACCGCGTCGCTCCGAGAGACTGGCGCAGGCATTACACTGAGCCTCATCGACCCGAAGGACAAGGGGGGCCACGACATCCAGCGCTACCAGCTCTACTACATGCCGAGCGGTAGCACGAGCGAGACCTGGATGCTCGGGTACAGTGGCGCCACACACCAGGCGGAGATCGCACGACTCAACTACTCGACAGCCTACGTGTTCAAGTTGTCGGTGTTCAACGGCTACTTTGAGTCAGCGAACTCCTCCGAGTACACATGGAAAACAACGATTATCTCGGCTCCGGGGGCTTGTGCCGAGCCTACGCTGGTGTTTGCAACGGGAGGGATGCTCAACGTATCGTGGCAACCTCCGGCCGACAACGGCGGGTCAGTGATCACGCGCTACCTCATCGCAATCGCGTCGGATATCGATGGCTCTGGACGGGACTCCCGCCTTGTGACTGGGCTCAGCTACGCGTTCTACGGTCTGGCGTCCAAGAGCGATTATCGCGTCGTAATCCGAGCCGAGAACGTCCGAGGGACGGGGCCCGAGAGCAACCCAAAAGCGTTCACCACCATTGAGGGCACCGCGCCAGTGGGATTGATCAATGTCAAAGTGCTGACAACGAGCGGCGGCGCAGCGATGATCGCGTTCAACGCGCCTCTCGACTTGGGTGGCGCGAGTCCGTTGGCCATGGTCTACCAGGTGTTCATCGACAGGGAGAATAGACTGAACCTGACGTACTTAGAGCTCGAGGGCTCCCAGGTTCAGGCTCAACCGACTGCTTCCACCACCACCACGATTCCAACCATAACGAGCCCTGGCTCAAGGAGACTTGGCGAGCTTAGCTCAGCTCCAGAGCATCGAAGACTCGTGGCCTCGCCCTCCTACAGTGGGGTTATCATCGGCGGTCTCGACCCGGAAGCGCTCTACAACATTCAGATCCGACCGCTCAGTGGGTACGGTTCAGGAGCTACGACTCAAGCGACGCCAGCAGTCACAACAGCAGCAACTGCGCCCAGCAAACCACTGAATCTCGCTGGGAGCGCAGCTACAGGCGGATCATTTACGGTGACGTGGGAACCGCCAGCTGATACGGGCGGGTCTCCACTCAAAGAGTACGACCTTTACATAGCGACAACCTCTGACGCT
The DNA here is from genome assembly GCA_038050675.1 of Globisporangium cylindrosporum. Taxonomy (NCBI): domain Eukaryota; phylum Oomycota; class Peronosporomycetes; order Pythiales; family Pythiaceae; genus Globisporangium; species Globisporangium cylindrosporum. Next base: position 20,010 of record JALBZD010000109.1, on the reverse strand, counting down.
GGCCCATTCGCACTCGTGTGTCAAGACACCATCACACTTTGTAAAGTGGACCTGCTGGCGCCTGGGACCACCTACTGGTTCTACGCAGTTGTACGCAATGAGGTGGGCGACTCGCCGCCGAGCAGTACTGTCAGCGTCCAGACTAGCGGTGTCACGCCCCCAAGCTCGCCATTGAACGTCCACATCACAGTTGTCGGCTACGATTCAGTCGATTGTGCGTGGGATACCCCTGAAGACCTCGGTGGGAGCACGATCGCAACCTACGACGTTGTTATCACGAATCTTGATGGAGTTACTTCTCTGACGAAATCGGAAGTGACCACTCTGACGAGTGTGTCCTCACTCACGCCGTCGACCTCGTACTCTATCGTGCTAGTGAGTGTCGTTGGGTGTGTGAGAGTATCTTGTATTCGGTTTCCTCAAACTAACCTACCGCGATTTGTGTGCGTATTCTTTAGATCGCGTACAACGCAGTCGGGGACGCCAGTGCTCCGAGTTTTCCGCTTTACTTTACCACCTCAGCATCCGCGAACAGCCTGCCAGCGCCTCGGATCGGATGTGGTACGAATGTGGCTGCCTAGAATAGTGTTGCCTTTATCTAGACTCTGAGGTTCACACTGTTTCTGATTTATCTTCCTTGACAGTGTCGCAGACCTCGGTCTCGCTCTCGTGGTACCCGTTCCGAGGCGCGTCGACTTACTTCGTCTTTCGCAACAGCGTGACGATCTACTCGGGGCCGACTGTGAACTCTGTGGTCGACAACGTGGGACTCCTGCCAGGGACTCAATACAACTACGAGACGCGCGCATACTTTGACGGGACGCTCGGCACTTCGAGTCCCAAAGTCACGGTTGCGACCCTCGTCGCCTCGGTTTCAGCTAGCGAGTTGCGGTGCGAGGGCGGCACGGGGTACATCAGCGAGCTCAATTACCAACCGAACAGCGACAAGACTTGGCGAATCGCTCCTCAGATACCGTTTAACCTCCTGACGCTACGTGTGAGTATTCGTTTGCCATGTTGGGTATTCTGAATCTTAAATACTACTCTAACCTACCCTGATTTGTTTTTGTATTCAGTTTACGAAATTCGATCTCGAGTGTGACCACGACCAGGTCGAGATCCGCAAAGATGCTTCGAACGCACTTGTGTGGAAAGGAGGCTGTCTGCGCGAGGGAGATTTTGTCCTCCAGTCGACCGAGGCACTTACTCTCCGCTTCACGAGCGACAGGAGCGTCTCCAAGACTGGCGTCGAGCTCCAGTACGACGTCAGTACCCAAGCCATAATCGAGCGAATCCCCCCACCTGGAGGCAATGCGAACATGTGCTCGAAGCGCGGCCGGCGCCAGAACGATGGCTCGTGCAAGTGCAGCAGCGGGTTTGCAGGTGAAGGCTGCAGCAGTCGTATTGTTTGCTGTAGTGATCCGTCTCGGTGCCATGATGCAGTGTGCGACTTGGATCCCCAGCAACTGGTCGTTGTCGCTGGAGAACTGGGTGACGACACCTTTGGAACTGGAGAGCTCATGGACGCGAGCGAGTCTGGGACAGCGACCAAAGCTGTGAGTTCGCTCTCAAAAGCGCTGAGTTTGAGCGTCGATGGTGACACGATCTTCCTATACCCAGGCGTGTACAAAGGGCTTGTAAACCGGGATTTACAGGTCGTGGCCAAGAAAAACATCACCATTCGCACGATGAAAGGCTCGTTCTGGACGAAAATCGACTGCGAGCAGTTGGGGAGGGCGTTCGATATCTCTGCATCGGCGTCACTAAGCGTCATAGGACTCACCATGCAAGGTTGTGCGGCACCAGAAGGCGGGGCTATTCGGGTTGCAGGCAGTCAGCTGGACCTGAAGGACGTGGTGATTGTGGACTCGACTGCAAATCAGAAGGGCGGCGCGCTCTATGGCTCTCAGGCGGTGATCACAATGTCGGATTCGGTTGTCTCGAGCTGTTCAGCGAGCACTAGCGGAGGTGGTTTATACCTCGTCATGTCGTCGCTGGTACTGACGTATTCGAATGTTTCAGGTTGTACTGCGGTGGATGGAGGTTCAATAGCTCTTATGACAGCTAATACCGTGACTGGAATGGATGCGAACCTCACGGAGAATGTAGCGTCAGCTGAAGGTGGCGCGGTTTCTGTGAATGGCGATGCGACGATAGACGGCATCGCTCTGTTTCTGAATAACGCGAGCATGGGCGGCGCGGTCTCCATCCGCAATGGGCGATTTCAACTCGCAAACGCGTTGGTTACCACCAACTTTGCCAGTTCATTTGGCGGTGGACTCGCTTTCCTGGGTCAAGTCGATGCGACAGTTCTCGCGAGTTCCATCCTGACCAACCGCGCCACTGCTTCGGGTGGTGGAATCTACTTACAAGGACAGGGCAAAGTCGCTCTTGTCGAAAGCTTTCCTCCTCCTGGTGGTAGTGACGATAATCCTTCAGCTGATGGTGGCGGCGGTAATCTTCCGGGTATTCGAAGTTGACTCTCTTTCTTGCAGCATATCTGATTTGACAGCTTTGATTTCTCTTGTTCGCTGCTGTTGTATGTTGAAACAGCTCCAGTGATGATGAAAGCGACCACTCTGAGCGGCAACACAGCGTGTAGGTGGCTTGTATAACCACCACTACAGTCTTGACCGTTTGCTAACCAGTTTTGTGTATCTGTTTCTGTAGTGTCTGGTGCTGGAATCCAGATTATAGACTCGATAGTGTCCATCACAGGTGGGCAAATTCAGGACGGCGTAGCAGGCACTACAGGAGGCGGGCTGGCGATCACAGGAAGCCAAGTAAAGCTCTTTGAAATCGCAATCTCGTCGAACACCGCGACAACGAATGGAGGTGGGATGGCTGTCGAGAGCTCCAAGGTGGAGTGCCTTGGAAGAGTCTCGATCGGCTCAAATTCTGCGGCCGTCGGCGGGGGCATCTGGTTGATAAGCTCGGGTTTCGTCGGCAACAGGTTTGCCGTTTTGGATTCAAATCGCGCGTCTGACAAGGGTGGAGGTTTGTACTTGCAAGGCTCTGTGGAGGTATCCGATACAAATGTGACGTTGGAGACCGCAGTGCGTGGTGGTGGCGCATACCTCTCGAATGCAGACGCGGTTCTGACAAATGTGAAGTTTGAGAGCTGTTCAGCATCGGAGTCGGGGGGTGGGTTGTTCATTATGACCAGCAAAGTGATGAGCTCAGGTGGTACGCTCATCACAAATGGGTCTGCTGTGATCAGCGGCGGCGGTGTGTACGTGGTCACGAGTACCATCTCGGGACAACAAACGCGAATTGAAAAGTCTACTGCGGTCGAGTCGGGTGGCGGCGTGTTCCTTGAAGGTGGCAGTTCGCTCTCGGGTATTGAAATCGCCGAGTGTGCCTCAAAACTCGGTGGTGGTATTGCAGCACTCAGTCTGGTGCTGGAGATGAAGGATCTGGTCGTGAGCTCCTCGAAAGCCTCGGCTCAGGGCGGGGGTCTGTACGCAAAGGACTGCACAATTACGATTCAGGACACGGTTTTCAATTCGCATGCCAGCGGCAACCAGGGCGGGGGCTTGATGCTGGAGGCCACGAGTGTCAGTCACAAGAACCTGAGTGTGAGGGATTCGTTCGCAATCGATGGCGGTGGCGTGTACCTCATCAACAGTGGGTTGTTGCCACTGACGGACTTTGACGGACTCTCACATATAACAGGCAACCAAGCGTCCGCTAGCGGTGGGAATGTGTTCTTGACTGCGAAAAGCGCACTCCAGCAGCTCAACGTATCCGGTGGGAGAGCCAAGTACGGAGGCGGTATCCAGGGCAATGCTGCTGCCGGCTTCATTCGCAAGTGTCTCGTTGCCAGCAACAACGCTACAAGTTTCGGCGGCGGAGTACATATGAACGTGGCTTCATCCGTGGTCTTTGAGGGTGTCTCCATCTCAGAGAATCGAGCGAACAGCGGCGGAGGTGGCTTGGTAATCCAGAACTCGCGGCTCATGCACAACAACTTGAATATCACAAGCAACATGGCGCCAAAAGGGGGCGGGGTCTATGCGTCTGGTACAGTGGCGTTTCGCGAAGACGATCCGAATGCTGATAGTATTCCGCGATGCTTGGTCTACGACAACTACGTCACTACACCCGAAGACATCGGCGCTGGGGTGTACATGAAACCTGGCTGCGAGATGACCGCGTCGTCAGTTGAAATATATGGTGGGAGAGCGTACACGGGCGGAGGCGTCTACATCGACGGCGGTCGGCTGACGCTCTCGGACTCAGCGGTGCTCAGCAACTTCGCCGAGACGAACGGTGGAGGCATTTTCTTGGATGAGAACAGCGACATGGTACTGCACGCCTGCGAGGTCTACGACAACATCGCCTACGCAGTCGGAGGCGGGATCGCGTCCAGCGGTAGCCCCAAGAGCGGCGCACTCAACCACGTCACGATGGACGACTGTCTAGTGTACGACAACAGAGCTGTGTATACCGGTGGCGGGATCCTCATCTCGCGAACCAATCTCGATGGAAAAAATAACGAGATCACGAATAACCTCGTGCGCCTCGAATCCGGGGGCGGGCTCGCTGCGTTGAACGAGGGCGACGTAGAGATCATCAACTGGGACTTTATCGACAACACCGTTGGCTCCGGGGACGCCGTAAAAGGCGGCTCGCTGTCGCTGGATGGCGGCGTCAACGTGGTCATTGCAAACTCCAACATCCTCAGTAGCCCAGATGCGACACTGGTCACCAACGGCGGGCTCATCTACGTCAAGAACCCAGAAACTCGGCTGCAGATCATCAACTCGACGCTCTCGGATGGCCAGTCATTCTCCGGCGGGCTCATCTACTCGATCGATGCGACGATCTTGATCGAGAACTGCAGTCTACTGAACGGCTGGGCGAACGAGTTTGGCGGCGGCATCTTCGCCCAGAACTCCCACTTGACGATCCGCGACTCTACGGTGACCAACAATTTTGCGTACTACGACGGCGGCGGCATCTTCATGCGCACGGGCGGCTCGATCGAGATGGAGAGCGTCGTGATGGACGGGAACGTCTGCCAAGACCGCGGCGGCGCGCTATTCATCGCCCCTGGGGCCGGCGTGACGTGCGTGCTTAGCAACGCCAAATTCACGTTCAACCGGAATTTCGGCTTCGGCTCGGCAATCTTCATCGGCCGCAAGAACTCGATCTCCATCAAGACCTGTGAGCTCGTGAACAACGGCGACGCGAACAACGAAGGCGGCGCGTTGTACGCGATCGACGCGGTAGTGACGATTGATGACTCGCTCTTTGACTCCAACTATGCATACAAAGGAGCTGCGATCGAGCTCAGTCGTGGCACTGTGCTGAAAATGAACAATGCGACGTTGCGCAACAACACAGCCGACGTCTGGGGCGGCGCACTCTACACATCCGTTCGGGCGACGGCGCAGCTGAGCGATACGATATTCGAGAACAACCACGCGACTGAAGGTGGTGCGCTCTATTGTGTCGGCTCGTCCAGTGTCTCGCTTCGGAAAGTGGAGCTGCGAGGCAACACGGCACTGAACTTTGGCGGTGGCGCATCGATGCGGGGCGGGTCACAGCTCAGCGTCGACCACGCCACGTTCACGCTGAACCAAGGGTACACTGGTGGCGGGATCTCGCTCGCGGAGAATGCGTCGCTCGCGCTCGCAAACAGCACATTTACAGGCAACAAAGCCAAGGACTTTGGCGGCGCGCTCTACGTGAACACCATGACGCTCACAACGGATAACTTGATCAAATGCTCCACGTCCACTTTCGATGCGAACAGTGCGGTTGCTGGGGCCGACCTCTACTGGGTGTTCAGTCTGAGTTTCTCGTTCTTCGAGTGCGCGGACTCATCCTCTCCATCTGGAAAGCTGTTGGCGAGCACGAGCGCCACGAGCATCTCCGCAGGTTGGTGGCCCACTGCCGTGACCAGTGGCGTTAGCTTGGGCGTGACGAGGCCTGTGAACCAGTCATCGCCTTCTCAGTCGCCCGAGGATGCTGCGATCGAAGCGGCAGCAGCCAACAAAGACCTCACGCGACAGAGTGACTCGGTGCTCTGGCCGACGGTTGTGATCCGCGACTACTACGGCGCGATCGCAGCGCGCGACAACGCGTCGCTCTGTGCCGCAAAGCGCATCGACGATAGCATCGCGCAAAATAGCGACAGCAATGACTCGTTTGTCTTCTCGCCATCGAACGACATGGGCGTGAAAGGTGGCTACATCACGTTTGATGGTGCGACCGTATTCGCGGGCTCCCGGGTGGCGCCGTACACTGTTGGGATCACGTGCCAACTCTCGAGCACTCTCACACGCTTTTTGTCGGTCGACATTCTCGTCGATCGCTGCAAAACAGGCTACCAGAATGTCGACGGGTAAGGATCATTGTACTAAGCTCTGTCTGTCTGCTATTTGTCAAAGCTAACGAACACATATATGTGTGTCTCTCTCTTCTCTGCAATTCTTGAATGGTTCAACCAGTCTCTGCATTCCCTGCAAGAAAGGATACTACAGGTACGTTAGGTTGTTAGATGTGATCTCCAGAGTCCAATTTCAGAGTACCACTAACATAACCTACCTCTGTATGTTGCCTTCTTCCTGCGTACACTTCAGTCTCGACGGCGTCAAGTGCTATCTCTGTCCGCTGGGGGCGACCTGCGAGCAGACGGGCCTCACGGGCACCGCCGTGGGCGTGAGCGCGCCGATCCGCGTCGCGGGCTACTACCTCTGGGAGAGCCGCAACTCGTACCTCTCAAGCGACTGCACGAACCCGTCGACCTGGGACGCTGGAGACCCGTGTCGCACTGTGAACGAGCCCAACATCACGTACCGGATCCAGAAATGCTCGAAGTTCGCCAACTTTGACAAGTTCTGGAACCGCAAGCGCATCTTCGCGTGCCTCTCGGGCAAAGAGTACTACCCTTGCGACGTAAGCACAAACTGTCACTCGCTGTGGAGGAACCTGTACTGACTGACATACCTGGTTGCTCGTGCCATTGTGACAGACCCACACTGCTTGCGTTGAGGAACAATTTAGTGTGAGCACACCATCTATGCTCAGCACTCAGACCCAGTGCCTCACAGGCTACCGCGGAGTCATGTGCGCCACGTGTGTCGAGGATTTTTACAAAGTCTCTAACGGCATGTGCAAGCGTAAGTGTCCAGCTCCAATCCTTTGCCATAACCATACCAGTCTCAAAGCCGCTTACCTCTGTGGCGATGCTTGCTTGCTTTTGCTTCAAAACCAGCGTGTTCGGACCCGAAGGACCCCGCCGTGGCTCGTGTGGCGCAATTGCTCGCGGCGGTGCCAATCGCACTCATCGTGATTGCGCTCGTGCTGGTGTTCTTCTACTTCTCGAACGCGTCTGAGAAGGAGATCATGAAGCACGCGAATGCCGCCAAGAAGTTCCAGATCTACGACGTGGACGCGCAGCCCACAGACTTGGTGCTCGCCGCCAAGTTTTTTGTTCAGCAGCGCGCGCACCAGCTGATCATCAGTATCGGCGATCGCGTGCGCCGAAGTACCGGTCGAAATCACACGACGTTCCTGTTCCAGATCGTGCCGCGTCCGACGCCAATGCCGGCGTTCCGAGCTGAAAAGTTCAAGATCCTGCTAGGCTTCTTCCAGATCTTCGGCGGCTTCAAGAAAGTGTACGAGATCCCATGGCCGAACGAGATGAGTCGGCTCATGGACGTGTTCTCGGTCGCGGACTTCAACATCGTCGACACCACGGGCATCGAGTGCTTCTTCGAGAAGAACTACTTCAAGAACTACCGGCTCTCGCTCATCGTCGTGCTCGTGCTGCTCGCGTTTGCGGGGCTGTTGCTGGCCTGGGGCGTGATCCGGTACCGTGTGAAGCTCTCAGCGCTGCCTCGCCACTGCGTGAAGTGCGGACTCCCCGTGTTCAAGCTGCTCAAGCGCGAGCCACACACCGTCGCGCGGCGCTCAACGCTGCTCTTCAAACTCAAGATCGAGCACAAGCGACGGAAGGGTCATCTCCAGAGACGCAGCTTCTTCGCGCGCATGAAGGCAAGTATGTGGACGCGAACCGAGCTCTTCATCGACCGCATTTGCACCTGGTGGAAAGGCACGCGCGCGGGCAAGGGCGTCCAGCGACTGGTGACGCTCGCGCGGCTGCCAGCATCGTCTTCCGAGCACCATCCATCGTGTCCGACCTCGCACCACATCCAGAGCGGCGATGTGCTGGGCATGGTCGTGCGGAGTAACCTGCGACTCTGGCGCGCGCGCATCCGACTGCGGCTCAACTACCAATCGTACCAGAACAAATGCATCAAGCTCTGCTTCTGGTGAGAAAGCCTGCACATCTATGATGGTACCAGCCAGTCCAGTTCTATTCAGCTCATAGCTCATCTGTACCTCTGTCTTCTGCATTGATATGCTTAGGATCCTGCTCTTGTTCTACCCGGAGCTCAGTCAGCACGTGATTGGACTCTTCTACTGCGAAGAAATCGGCAGCGACTGGTACATGAGTCGCGACAAGAGCCTGCTCTGCTATCAGGGCGAGTGGCTCTACTACGTACCCATGACGCTCGTGCTCATCGCACTCTGGGTGATCGGTGCGTAAAATGCCGTTGTTAACAATTCCTTCATTGTATCTCTATTGCGAACTGTCACCCTCACCTCATAATTCTCACAATCAATGCCGCCTTACTTTCCCAGGTGTCCCGCTGCTCTTCTGGCTCATTCTCTTCTTGAAGCGCCGGAGCGGCGTCGACGAAAAGCTCCTGCTCCTGGACGAGCCGTCGAACGCGCAGCTCAAAGCGCGTCTGCTGAGCGAAATGCGACAAGATATAATGAGCCGTGGGCTGCACATCGACGAAGAGAAGCTCCAGACTTTCGAGAAAGATCTGCTCGCCGAGTACCTCTACAACAAGAAACTCAACGTACGCGAAGAGAGAGAATGAGTGGCTGACTGGCAGGTGGTTCTGCAACTGACCTGAACATGTTTGTGTATGTGTGTGTGACGTTGTGGGATTCTTTGTCTATCAGGAGCCCAGCATGATTGCCCAAGTCGGGTTCATCTACTACTCCTGTGAGTTCGCTCACGTGCCTTCGCCATTATTATGATTATTGCTCGGGATCTCGTAGTGTGCTGACCAAGTGGATATGTTTTTCCCCTTCCATCTCGTAGACAACTCACGCTTCTGGTGGTTCGAAGTCTGGGACCTCGGACGCAAGCTGTTTCTCAACTGCGTCATCAGTTTGCTGGCGAAAACCGGCGCGAACCGGATCATCGCGGGGCTTCTTGTCTTGTACGTTCGTGCGCAATCTTGCTGTGCCTTCATATATACTGTCGTTTCATCTTTCCCATGACTAATCTCTGATCGTCTTGCCTTGCTCGCCTGTTCGCAGCCTCATCTATCTGTCGGTGATGCTCTTCTACCAGCCGTACAAGGAAAGCTCGGACAGCGCGCTCGCGGGCGTGACGCAGATCCAACTGTTCATCACTCTTTTCTGTGAGTATCCTTCTTGATTCTCGTACGTCTGGGTAACTCGGTGGATGCGTCGGACCTGATGATGCTTGCGACTGCATCTTGAATCTTGTAGGCGGACTGATTTTGAAAATGGGCTCGCTCTACCTCGAGCCGGGCGTGGTCTCGCTGCTCACGAACGTGACGCTGATCTCCAACATTATGACGCTGCTGTACGCGATCTTCAGTATCGTATACGAGAAAGTCGACGGCGTCCGAAAATTACGGCGCCGCATTCGCGAAGAGCACCGGAAGGCAATCCAGAAGCACGTGATCAAGCTCTGGCGAAAAGCGTACGGATTCGCGCTCACGGAGGTGTATCTACGAGACACAACGATCCGCCCGATGCCTGTGCATGTCATCATGGAGCTCGCGCGCCGAGACAAGTTGGAGCGAGAGCTCGAAGCGCTCCGAGTTCAGCTGGAGCTCACCACGACGGCTATGGGCAGTGTGGATGGGACGAAGAGCGCCGATCAAGCGGACGTCGAGCTTCGCGAATCAGCCGCTGAGTAGAGCTCGAGTTTCTGAGCGATTCGAGGCAGGATGGGAAGGCTGCACCTGTTCTGCATTCGCATGCGTGTTCAGTTCGTCCTTGCGGTAGTGAAAAGTAAGAAGATCGCAACCACGTCGTACTCACACCTACTTGTGAAATGGGTGCAGAAAAATATAGCGCACTTGGTCGACATTGAAACGATATTGCGGTTTGTTGGCTCAACATCCTCAGCTTTTATGTGCTTGTGACGGCAAAAGAGCCAATCAAATCGCTCAACTTTTCCAAAGTGGGCCAATCAAATCGCTTTATTTGTCGCGTTTCTTTGGATGGATAAAACCCAAAACATCCGCGCGGCTATTTTGGGTTTTATCCATCCAAAGAAACGTGACAAATAGAGAGATTTGATTGGTCTACTTAGAAAATATTGAGTGATTTGATTGGTTTGATGATTTATCTGTGAGCCAATCAAAAAAATCTTGCAAAGATTGCGCTTTTGAAAATTTCAACGTTTTGCTAAAAAAAATTGTACTCGAAAAGTGCTCTACCTTCTTTTGTAAAACTATTCGCTCACATTTATTTGCGTGCGTCCACTTGTTCAAAAACTGGAAAGCCAACCCTGGAGAGATGAAAGCACACATTTGGCTTAAACTTGCTACCACAAAGCGCGCTCTCATACCTTCCCACTCCAGCACAACGTCTCCCGCCGCCCAGACAACTAAATAAATTGAAACTCAACTTCCCGCCAAAGGCAAAGCACAAGGAAAGCGCCGCAAGGAAGTGAGCGGCGCGCTCGTATTGCCATCCCCCTCCCGCAGCGAGCGACTTCAGGCAGATCGGCGGCGAGATGCACATCGAAGAGATCATCCTCGACGGGTTCAAGTCGTACGCGACGCGTACGGTTGTGAGCGGCTTCGATCCGCGCTTCAACGCCATCACGGGGCTCAACGGCAGCGGCAAGTCCAACGTGCTGGACGCGATCTGCTTCGTGCTCGGCATCACGAACCTGTCGCAAGTGCGCGCGAACAACCTGCAGGAGCTCGTGTACAAACAGGGTCAGGCCGGTGTGACGAAGGCCAGCGTCACGATCGTGTTCAACAACCAAGACAGCAAGAGCTCGCCTGTGGGCTACGAGCAGTACGAGCAGATCTCGGTCGCGCGCCAAGTCGTCATCGGCGGCCGCAACAAGTACCTCATCAACGGCCACACGGCGCAAGTGAGCCAGGTGCAGAACCTCTTCCACTCGGTGCAACTGAACGTGAACAACCCGCATTTTCTCATCATGCAGGGTCGCATCACCAAGGTGCTCAACATGAAGCCGCCCGAGATCCTCGGCATGATCGAAGAGGCCGCCGGCACGCGCATGTACGAGAACAAGAAGCAGGCGGCGCTCAAGACCATGATGAAGAAGGAGAAGAAGGTCGACGAGATCAACACGATCCTGGCGGACGAGATCACGCCCACGCTCGAGAAGCTGCGCGCGGAGAAGACACACTACTTGAAGTGGGCGGCGAATAACACGGAGATGGAGCGTCTGCAGCGCTTTTGCATCGCGTTCGATTTCCAGAAGGCGCAAGACGCGCTCAAGAATACGGCACACACGGTCGAGAAAATGCAGCAATCGCAGCAGGAAGCGATCGACCAGGAAGCGCAATTGGAAGAGGAGATCGAGAAAGCGGAAGAAGAAGCGACAAACCTGCAGAAGAAGCGCGAGAAAGAGATGGGCAAAGAGTTCCAAAAACTTAAGAACGACGTCGAGAAGATCGAGAAGGAGACCGTCAAGTTCACGACCAAGCTCTCGCACTGCAAGTCGTCGATTGAGACGCAGAACAAAGCGGAGAAATCGATCTACGCGCAGCGCACGGAGGCGGAGCAGAGCATGAAGAAACTCGCGAAAGACATCGAGAAGGCGAAGCAGAACGTTGCGCAAGTGGAGAGCTTGCACTCCGCTAAGGAGACCGAGTCGAAGGAGTACCAGCGCCAGATCCAGGCGCTGAACGCTGGCATGGAGCAAAGCGGAGACGGCGACGAGTCGCTCTCGGAACGTCTCGCGTCCAAGCAGCGCGAGCTCCAGGAAACCAACACTGCCGTGAAGCAGATCAACATGAAGCTCAAGCACTTGGAGGAGACGATCAAGCAGAAGCGCCGCCAGATCGAGCAGACCAAGAACAACAACCAGAGCATGGACCACGAGCGCGAGCAGAAAGTCCGCGAGCTGGAGCACATGCGTCACAACATCAACGAGCTCACGGACCGATTCAACCCGAACGAAGAGCAACGCCTTGTGGAGGAAGTGAAGGTCTTGCAGCAGAAGATCTCGTCCTGCGAGCGAGAGGTCGACGAGGCATCACACGGACTCTCCTCTCGATTGGACTTCAAGTACACGGACCCGCACCGCAACTTCCAGCGAGACAGCGTCAAGGGTGTGCTCGCCAAACTCCTGGAAACCAAGCACGAGTGGTCGGCGCTGGCTTTGGAGATTGCTGCGGGCGGCAAACTGTACCAGATCGTTGTCGACAACGAGAAAACTGCCAAGGACATCTTGAAGTTTGGCCGCTTGATGAACCGCGTGACCATCATCCCACTGAATCGCATTTCGCGACGTACGGTGGAGCAGCGCAAGGTCCAAAAAGCCCACCAGGTGGCTAGTCAATACGGCGGTAAAGTATGGGAAGCCATGGAGCTGATCCACTTTGATCACCAAGTGCTTCCTGCTATGGAGTACGCTTTCGGATCCTCCATCATTTGCGAGACCAGTGAAATCGCAAAGAATGTAACCTTCCACAAGGATATCAAGGTCCGAACCGTGACTTTGGATGGAGATTCGTACGATCCTGCCGGAACTCTGCAGGGTGGTTCGGCTCCTTCGAACGGCACGCCGATTCTCCTCAAGCTCCACCATCTGATCACCAGCACGCGGGCTCTGAGTGACTTGAAGCGCGAGTACCAGGATGTGTGCCGCACTCTTGACGCGATGAAGCAAGTATGTGGCACGCAGTATCGCTGTCATTAGATTCTGGAAGCTGTTGCTAAATTATCGTCTTGTATGCTCTGTAGGATGCCGACCGATTCCGCAAGATGAACCAGCAGATTGAACTGAAGGAACACGAGCTGCGCTTGCTCGATGACCGCATCGCTGACAGCGCGTACGCTCAGCTGGAACGAAACGTTGTTGAATCGGAAGAGCAATACGAGGAAGGAAAGGAACTCTTGGTTGCCAAGAAGGAGGCTGTTACGCAGCTGACCACTGAGGTTGCTCGTTTGGAGTCAGATATTACCAACATGAAGCAGTCTCGCCAATCCAAGATTGGCGTTCTTGAAGAGCGCTTTGCGATCTCGAAGAAGGAGGTGCAGCAGCTTGGCGCACAGTTGAAGGTGGCAGAGCAAGCGCTTTCTGAACTGGTTCTCGAGTCTGAGTCTGCTGGACAAGATCTCGAAGGCGCGGATGAGAGCGTGAACAGCATTCAGAAGGAAATCGCTGCTCTGCGCAAGGAAGAGAAGAAGCTCGAGGACAAGGTTGCCGAGATTCAGCGTACGTACACCGAGGCTTCGAACAAGCTGGAAGAGCGACGAAGCCACTTGACTCTGTGGGACCAGCAGCTGAAGGACCTCGCGGCAAAGCAAAGCGACTTGGCGAAGCAGAAAAGTGCATTGGAGATCGAGCGCAAGAAATCGGAGCACAAGATCACGCGTCTACTGAAGGATGAAAGCGAAGCTAAGCACATCGTCAAGAAGCTCGAGAAGGCGCATCCTTGGATTGAAACGGAGAAGGAGTTCTTTGGTCGCGAGCACACGGACTATGACTTCCAGCGCAGAGACCCAGCAAGCGCAAACCGCAGACTTCTGGAGCTCAAGGAGACCCAAGGCGCTCTCTCCAAGAAGATCAACAAGAAGGTCATGGGCATGATTGAAAAGGCCGAGCAGGAGTACCAAGGTTTGATGAACAAGCGTCACATCATCGAGAACGACAAAGAAAAGATCACGTCCGTGATCAAGGAGCTTGACACAAAGAAGAACGAAGCGCTCGAGACGACGTGGGTAAAGGTGACGAAGGATTTCGGCTCCATTTTCGGGACGTTGCTTCCTGGCACCACTGCGAAGCTCGAGCCTCCAGCAAATGGTATGTCGAAGCAACTATCTCTGACAATCGCTGTCCTTCACGGATATATTATCTAACTGCTGTTGTTGTTATTGTAACAGGAACGATCCTGGATGGTCTTCAAGTTCGCGTTGCTTTCGGCGGTGTGTGGAAGGAGAGTTTGACGGAGCTCAGTGGTGGTCAGCGCTCGCTTCTCGCGCTGTCGCTCATTTTGTCGCTGCTTCTCTTCAAGCCCGCGCCAATGTACATCCTGGACGAAGTCGACGCTGCGCTCGACCTCTCACACACGCAGAACATCGGCCAGATGATCCGCTCGCACTTCTCGCACTCGCAGTTCATCGTCGTGTCGCTGAAAGAAGGCATGTTCAACAACGCCAACGTTGTGTTCCGCACCAAGTTCGTGGACGGTGTCTCAACTGTCGCGCGCACCGTGCCGAGCAAGTCCAAGAGATAAAGGAAGAAACAGTTGACGTAGCGCGGTGATTCACGAATCCCATCCATCATTTCGATAATGGGTGAACGGCTTTTCCACATAGTATGCATGGACAATGTATTTTGCTAACTCACTTTCAACAACGCTAGGACTCGGCAGAATGCACTCACCCTTCCACTAACGATCTCTGCTCTATTGCCGAACCACGAAGCCCTACAGCAACTTGGTCGACGTTCCTCGCGTCATGCACATTACTGATGGATGTCGTGGTGAGCTCTCGTGAAGCTTGTTGACTGTGCATGTGCCGACTCATTCTTCAACTCTGCACAAGTTCGTTTATCATGCTATACGCACGCACTTTCACTCGACGCTTTCCATTTGAGCCCTTGCTAAAAGTCCACATCAAAGTCGTTGTCTTCCTTTGCAGTACGCCCTCTGTTCGATGCTGCTGCTGACGCTGAAGCCGAGCCTGGATGTGGAGGAGATTTGTAGGATCCGCCCATGGAAGACGACGACGACGCGACGCTACCACCTGTTGTTGACAGTGCGCTCTTGCCTTTGCTTCCGATGAGGTTTTGCAGATCCACCTCTTCTTCCTCCTCAAACTCCGAGTAGTCCCGCATTTTGCCTCCTCGCATCAGCTAATGTATCAAGAGCTGGCATTAGCATAACGAGACTTTCGATTGCAAAATTGGAGAAGAGAACATCGTTGCAACACAGCCACCCGTACCTTGTGAGAGAGCTTTGTCGGTGACGAAGACACCATGCTCTTGAGAACGTCCTGAGAGTCGCTCTTCTTCTTGCCGAAGCTGCGAGAGCACAGGAAAAAAACACGCGTTTTCAGCACAACACAAACGAGAGTTAGCACAGCAACTACAACACGATCAGCTGTCAAAGTTTGTCATATGCATTTTCGAACCTGGAAGACCCGAGGCCGAACGTCTTGGGCTTTGGCGGGCTTGTGTGCTGCAGGAATGCGGTCTGGAGAAGCGAGGGAGCCTCAAATCGGGAAGCAACTTGATGTTGCTGCTCTTGGACTTGCTGCTGCTGGGATTGCTTTCCAGTACCAGGACTCACAATTTCGTACTCGTCATCGTGGTGTTGCTGATGCCCGCTGTTTGGAGATTGAGACGACGATCCAACATGCTCTTTCTTCGCGCTGACGGACGATACAGTTGTGCCACACACGCTGAACAGCAGCTCTTTCATCTACAAAGGCAGAATTACCAAACATCACAGATCAGGTGAGCCATTTAGTAGTTTACAAATCCATCATCCAGACAAGCACAGAAGAGAAGAGAACCTTGCGCTGAGATCGCTGATTGGCGGGGTCGTGATGCAAAAATGCGTTCCCGAATAGTTCGGCCATTGCTGACACGGGAAGCGCTTTCAAAGCCACCATTTGCTTCATGTGGCTTGACAGAGCCTTCCACAAGTCTGACGCAATAGCGAAGACACGGATTCGGGTTAGTCATATCACAGCATCAAGTACAAAAAACAATGGCCATCGTACCAGGCTCCTTGTCTTTTGAGTTTTGATGCACTTTCTTGATCTTTTGCTCGCTCATGATCCCTTCAAATGCTCGAGCCGGGAACAAAACTGCACACATACACGCACGAAGGTGTCCATATGAATAAGCACAGCGCGACACGATGTAATGAGGCTACGTCGCCACCGCACGCGAATTCGTACCTGGACCAAGCTCCCTGGCAATGTCAACAACAAGCTCAAAGCAAATGTCCGAGCCGAAGAAGTTGATCTGAGCTTTTCGACCGCCTGCTGCCATTCTGAGCGTATACCAAGAAGCAAACGCCATCAGTGTTTGAGGTTGTCTTTCAATATCAAACGAATGAGAAGCTGCTCAGTCTTACCGTACGAGCTCACGCTTCGTGTCAACGGTCGACCCATCATCGTCGATTGGAACGCTGAACGAGTCGCCTTCAGTCGCGCCTTCTTCGACTCGGGTGATCAGCGCTCCAAGAACTTTCAGCTTGTCCGCCATCGACAGTTTTTCGATCGGAGAAACTCGCTTCTGCTCGGGATTTTGGAGGAAACCAAAGAGTGTGAGGGGGTCCAGAATGAACAAAAAACGTGATAGACCAGCATAATTACCTCTTCAGAGCGCTTCTCTTCAGCGATAACAGCAACGGCAGCTTTTTGCACCTCACTCGTAGTGTCTTGGATAGATGCACTCTCATCAATTAACTCACTTGGCTCTCGCGTTGTTGCTAGGAGTGGGCTGTCGGTATTGTTTTGGCCAGTTTGCTCAGTTCGGTCTTGATTTGCTCCCAAAAACGAATCTGACGACGCATTCATGTCCATCGTCGGCTCTGGATCGGTGTTCGCTGCGAGCGAGCCACTTCCTAGCACTGGAGATGATGGTAGATAGTGATCTGGGCTCACCATGAACTGGCTCATCTCAAGGCTCTCCACGGAATCGATCACGGTCTGTGGAATCGGATTGTCTGCCGAGGAAACTTTGGTTTGCACGTTGAGTTCAGCAACTGCTGCTTCTTTTGGAAATGAGTGACTCAACAGCTGGGAAACGGAGTTCATCGTTGTGTTGGAGGCGCTCAAGTCGAATGAGTTCGCAATATTGAGAATCGAGTCGATCTTGTGCCCATTTTCGAGCGGCGAGAGTCCACCGAGGTCGAATGCATCGCCATGCAAGATGGTGGGTATTCCATCCAAAGCCATGGAATCACTGAGACCATCGAACAAGTCGCGCACGGAACCAATCTTCGGGATGCTGTCAGGTTCTGGTTCACCTATGCGGTGATCTGTCGTGAGTGCGTGGTGCTCACTTGACTGCATTTCTCCATACGACAGACTTGACGCTGCGCTCAGCTTTCCCGCGGTAGAATCTACTGTGGCCTTACTTTTTGCACCCGAACCAGTGGTATTCAGACTCAGGTTATCGATTGGCAGCGAATGATTGACCTCGATCTCCCGCTGAGGCAGTGTATCGTTGGTTTCTCGAGACGATATCGGTGACTCCACCTCGCTCCACCTACTGTCAGATTGAGCTACTAGATTTTCCGACGACACTTCACTTGTCGCTGGTGTTCTTGTTTCGGTAATGAGGAGTTGCGAATGTAACATTTGGTTTTCGCTGAGTGGCAGGGTAGGCTCACTTGCTGGAGGAAGTAGCACCACTTCTGGAAGGTTAATTGCTGATACAGCTCCCGAGCTTTTCAGTTCGGAGAATACCAGATCAGGAGCTGGTTGAGTTGATGCCGCCTCAGGGTGGGACTGAATTCGGTCACCAGCGCTGGGGTGCTGGTTGATCTCGAGTGCTGGACTTCTCACGACAGACTCAGACCTCGAGATAACGTCGTACATTGATGGAGTAGGCGTGATCTCGGGTTGAAGAGCAGCGTTGGTTGTCTGGAGGCTTCGAATACTGAGGTTGTCATCAATTGCAACGCTGATAGTGGCGGAAGCGGCTGAATATTGAACACCTGGCTCCTGAAGCTCTTGATTCCCTTGATCTTGGTTTGTTTCGACGTGGAAAACTGGAGAAAATCCCGATCTCTTTGAATCTGTCGAGACCTGGGGCTCTAACTGGTTTGAATTATAGTTCATCGGCAAGGAATAGTTCAGTGCAGCGCAAGGCATCTCGATGTTGACAGAGCGCTGAGGCGGCTCATACTTCTCGTATTGAGCCGAAGCAATAGGAACTTCGATGTTGATTGAGCGTTGAGGCACTTCCTGTTTTTCTTCGCACTCTGAGAACGAGAGGAAGCTGCACAACAATACATCACTTGTATAGTTAGATGCGGCAAGAGCCTCGAGGCAAGCACTGGCACATACCTGTTTGCCTGCTTTAAAGCTTGAAGAGCACGCCGCGGAGAAAATGTCTCGAAAAGCGTATCTATACAGCACATAAATCTAAAGTCAGTACTCCAAACCCGAGCATAAATCTAGCTTGTCACCAAGCAGTATCCTGAGCACGCAGCCACAAATGCATGCGCACCTGCAACTTGATCGTCAATCTCTGCAGTCTCTCGGATATGCTCCTGCGCTTGCTGAGCCATAAACGACCGCGCGCCTCGTGCGTGCTCTCTAATTGTATAGTCCAGACGAGTGGCTAAGAACCACACAAGTACAGATCTGAGTCAAACAACAGCACCTCTAAGTAATCGCAACCACACTCGTAGCCCACCGTGCACGGTGCTCTGGCGACGCAGAAGCTCTCGCTCGTAGGCCTCGTTTTTCTCCAGATTCTCCGACAATTCAATCTCGTGGCTCTACATGTTCATCAGGACGACAACGGCGGTTAAGAATCATTGTATGCACCCACTCTGCTACAGCAGCAGGAAGCATGAGCGAGCCGTACGGTTTGCCGAATGAGATCGTCCAGCGACCGCTCTTTCTCAAATGTCTGCGCCAAACAAAGAGAGTAACAACAGCAACAACAGCAGCACATACACTTAAGCAAGACCTGCCATGTATTTCCAGCCATCCCTTCGTCAAATACACACATACACATACACACACACACGCATTCACTCACCTTCTTCGCCAAGTACCGCCGCTTCTCGACCGCACGCTTCTTCCCCTCGAGCGTCTTGAGCTTCTGCAGTCGCATGTTCTGCAGTCGCTCCTGCCAAGCGGGGTACACCGCCTCGATCTTCTGGAAGTATTGCGTTTTTTCCTGCTCGAGCAGCGCGCTGGACGACGTGAGGTCGCTCTTGTGCTTGAGGAACGCCTCGTTCGCCTTCTGCTGTGTCGCGTGCAGCGAGCGGATGAACTCGTCATTGCGCGCCTTCGCGGCTACTGCGGCCGCGCGCAAGCGCCTCCACCTGTGCTTGTAACTCTGCAGCGCCACGGCGCTGAACTCGGCGGCGGTCGCTTCGCGCAGCGCGATCTTCTTCTCAATCGCGACGCGTCGCGCCGTGCTGGCAGTGGCAAAGACAAATACGAAGCGGGAGACCGTGAGAGCACGTTTTTGTAGAAGCCAGTTGAGAGTATGCGCATACGCACGTACAGTTCCTCTCGCTGACAGCGCAGCACCTCCATCCGCATCGCGTACTCGGCCGACATCGCGACTGATCCTGATGGAGAATTAAAATGGAAGTTGCGCACCGAGGACACTTCAACATCCAGCGAGTATGTGTCGAAAATGTCTTCAACACTAACGTAACCAGCACAAAATCACTGACCGTGTTTTCCATAAACGAGCGAAGCAGTCAAGTAAACTCACGCAGCAAATTCGACCTACGGACGGGGCTTCCGCTCGAATCACGAATCAATTGGATGCCCGACGACTGAACTCTCACGCAGACTCCTTCATATAAGTCACTTTATTACTCTCCAGGTTCAGCGACGAGGAACGAACTGCCAGGAGAAAGTGCGCCCTGAAGCCACGACGTGAGCTTACTGATAGACTCACTTGACCACGCAAAAAATACAAAGCACACACAGACGCAGAAGTAGTTGTCCTCAAGCATTAACGCGACCCAGGCGAATAATGAAGTACCACCTCCCAAAACGAGCCCTCACCGACACACCATT
>JALBZD010001089.1:0-10844 GCA_038050675.1 Globisporangium cylindrosporum | reverse complement strand
GTGGCTCTCCTGAGTAGAGAGATGGTTCATTGCGACCTCTCACTCTGCTACTCTCTATGTAGCGCACCAACAAGTGTTGTTGATGCCGTTGGTGATCATTGCTGCCATGGTAATCTGTGATCGGCAAAGTGAGCTCTTCGATTTGTACGATTAGAAAACAATCTTAATATTGGACCTGTTATATAAACGTGTGCAAAAATGGACCCAATACTATCCCAAGAGAAGACCGCGCTCTATTCGAATGGACACCTCGCGTGTCATTCCGCCCAAACCATTTGAGCTTCCAAAGAAGAGGGCAACAGGGTAAGAGAAGCAGTGTGCAATGGGCTGCGACCACTACCGCCGCCACTGCCACGTGCGCGCCGAGTGCTGCCAGCAGTGGGTCGCCTGCAGGCTCTGCCACAACGAGCAGTTCGCGGACCACGAGATTGACCGCCACGCCATCAAGGAGATGCGCTGCGATGCCTGCCAGACCGTGCAGCCGGTGCGTTCTATTCCATGGCGCTTCTTGTGATTTGGCAGCCGCCTCTATTGGCAATGGCTGCTTGATGGACTAACGGGCCAACGAATGAACTGGTGATCTATTCTTTATATGTACGTATGCAGTGCGCTCGCTCATGCGCTCACTGCCAGGCGCTGATGAGCGACTACTTCTGCGGCGTGTGCAACCTCTTTGACGACGAAGGCGCGTCCAAGCAGATCTTCCACTGCGACGGCTGCGGCATCTGCCGCGTGGGTGGGCGCGCCAACTTCTTCCATTGCGACAAATGCTGCGGCTGCTACCCACATTCGCTACAGGACAAGCACAAGTGCCTCGAGGGCTCGATGCACCGCGAGTGCGCCATCTGCCTCGAGGTTACGTTTGCGTCGCTCGAGAGTGTGCACGTGCTCCCGTGCGGCCACGTGTTGCACGGCAGCTGCTGGGAAGAGTACATCCGCCACGGGTGCGTTCTTTTTTGTGAAGTTGCATGATACTATGTGTGTGTTGTGGTGCTGACGTCGGAATGGATTCCCTAATGTATGTGTGTAGCCATTATCGATGTCCATCTTGTCGCACGCGAATGTTCTGGTCGGACGATAGGAACGACGACGGAGGTGAGAGTGTCGACAACGCGGATGAAGCTGGCGAAGAAGGGGATGATGATAACAGTGATGAGATCATGGAGGAAGAAGGAAACAGTGGGGAAGACACGGATGACGATGACGATGACTATGACGATAACTCACAGGGCGACGATGACGACAACTCGCATGACGAAGACTGGGGCGAGTCAGACGAGAGCTCCTCAGGCACAGACGAAAATGAGGACGTCGCAGAAACGATGGAGAGTGGCGTGGCGCAGCGCCTCGTGAACGCGATCTTCCACGCGCTCTCCAGCTCTGTCGAGGGCGATGAGGAGGATAACGACGAGCATCACGACCGCAACGAGCCTGTTGGTCACGAGAGCAGCAGCGGCGACAACAGCAGCATCGACCCCACTCTGTAATGAGAGTGCGAAACGATCGCAAGAATCTGCTTCGACGGCTTGTATCAGGATCTTGAAGCGGATACCACCAACCACCTACTGCTGCATGTACAGCCATTAAAATAATACAATTGCTAACAAACTCTACAGTACGCAACAAGCAAACAAGTGTTCTTGTTGTGACGCCACTAAATTAAATACGACTGCCTACCTGCCTACACACACGCACGCACGCACGCCTTCCGCTCGCAGAGCTGGCTCACGTGAACGACACGCGGTAGAGCGAGAGCGACTTGCAGTCGATCGAGCAAAAGTCCTTGTACTTACTCGCGTGCCGCAAGAAATTGCGCGCGCACGTGGCGCACTGCTTCCAGTCGTGTGCGGTCGCGCCGCCGCCGTCACTGTGAGCCTTGCTGCGCCGGAAGCTCGCCGAGAGCTCCTCGCTCGAGACCGTCGTGGCGAACGAGCTGCAGAGCGTCGAGCGGCCGCTGCTCTTGCGGCTCGCGCCGGCCAGCGCCACGGGCTTGAGTTGCTGCACCTCCTCCTCCTTGCTGCTGCGGCCGCGCAGGCGGCTCAGCCACTTCTTCGCGCGTGAGCCGATCCCCATTGTGTTATAGTGCTGTTTATTGGCTACTCTGGTGTGTGTGTCTTGCGCTTGCTTGACTTGTGCCTGTTGTTGTGTGCGCGCGTCTGGTCGGATGCGGAAATGGGCAAATGCAATGCAATGGGCGGGGACTTCTGTTGTGGCTGCCAGTCGATCGATCGATCGCCCCATCGACAGGCAAGAAGCCAAGCGTGTCTCTGCTGTTTGTTGTCTTGCGTGAAGAAAGAGGAAGAAGAAAAATAGAAGATGTTCTCACGCCGCGCAGCTGATCGACCGTCTGATGTGCAGACGACCACTCGCCTCATTTGGAGCTGCCGCTCAACTCACTGCTCTTGGTCTGGTTTTCTTCAAGCTCTCCAACAGGCATCACTCCCTGTGAGTAATAACTAGTTCCCATCAGAGCTGTTTGCAGTGGCAGATTTGTGTGGACTTTACATTGGAGCAGGTGGTGTTGTGCCCGTTTGATTGATTGATGGACGAGCGAGACGCGAAAGCATGATGATGTGGAAGGCGCGTGGAAGGATGAGCGAGTGCGTGAAGCGTCGCGTGAGGCATGAGGGATTGATTGCCGTCCAGAGCCCTTCCTACGGACTTCCGTCCGTCGTCTGGCGATCGTGTGTTGTCTGTTCAGCCGCCAGCCCCAGAGAAAAGATTCCTTTCGACATTTCCCAGCAACGTAACAACCAGCAAAGCACCATCACTGAGCACTGTGTTGTGTGAGTGAACGTATGTGCAATACACGTGGCCAAGAGCACCACGCGTTTTTTTTTGCTGCGTGAAGGCATTTTCTCCTGGCGAAGAACGCTGTCACTTTCGCTTTCACGAGATGTAGTTTCCATTTCAAGTGCTCTCAGTTTCGTCCCATACTGATGAGAAGAGAAAGAAAAGTAATCGTACTTTATCGCGCACTTCTGTTGCGCTTTCATTGGACGAAATCCAATTTCAATACGATCAGCGATTCGCTGAAAAACAACCGGTTGCTGTGGTCCACAAGATTTTTGGATGCGTGAGGTGCATCCGACCTTTTATTTCCAGCGCCCACTCTTCTTGCTCGCACTTCTCTCCCTCCTTTCGCACACAAACTCACTTGGGCTTCGTATGCAGGTCCTGTGGCTGTGGTGCATTGATTGATTTGAATTCGCAGGCACACATTCGCATTGGAGCTCCTCGCGCGCAAGCAGATCGCTCGACGCATCGACAACTCTCTCTCGCTCGTTTGACAGCACCAGCCAATCGCCAATA
The DNA here is from genome assembly GCA_038050675.1 of Globisporangium cylindrosporum. Classification (NCBI taxonomy): domain Eukaryota; phylum Oomycota; class Peronosporomycetes; order Pythiales; family Pythiaceae; genus Globisporangium; species Globisporangium cylindrosporum. The sequence continues at coordinate 7,532 of JALBZD010001089.1, read as the reverse complement.
GCAATAGCAGCAGACATGGCCGAACAGCGCTCGCTCCCTGAGCGCATCTCGTTCCCGGACGAGGAGCTCAAGATCCTCAAGCTCTGGGAGGACCTGGACGCGTTCCAGAAGTCGCTCGAGCTCTCCAAGGACCGCAAGCCGTTCACGTTCTACGACGGCCCGCCGTTCGCCACGGGCCTACCACACGCCGGCCACCTGCTCGCCGGCACGATCAAGGACACCGTCACGCGGTACGCGCACCAGACGGGTCACTACGTCGAGCGCCGCTTCGGCTGGGACTGCCACGGCCTCCCCGTCGAGAGCGAGATCAACAAGAAGCTCGGCGTGACCACGAAGGAGCAGGTGATCGAAATGGGCATTGACAAGTACAACGCCGAGTGCCGCGGTATCGTGCAGCGCTATACGAAGGAATGGGAGCGCACGGTCAAGCGCATCGGTCGCTGGATCGACTGCGACAACGACTACAAGACCATGGAGCCGTGGTACATGGAGTCGGTGTGGAACGTCTTCCAGACGATCTTCAACAAGGACCTCGTCTACCGCGGCTACAAGATCCTGCCTTACTCGACCGCGTGCACCACGTCGCTCTCGAACTTCGAAGCCAACATGGACTACCGCGACACGCCGGACCCGTCGGTGGTCGTGAGCTTCCCGTTGGTCGACGAGCCGGATGTGTCGCTGCTCGCGTGGACGACCACGCCATGGACGCTGCCGTCCAACTTGGCGCTGTGCGTGAACGACAACTTTGAGTACGTCAAGGTCAAGGACCTCAAGAGCGACAAGTTCTACATCCTCGCGGAGACGCGCCTCGCGCAGGTGTACCCGAAGATGGACAAGAAGGGCTACAAGGGCGGCGAGTTCGAGATCGTCGAGAAGATCAAGGGCTCGGCGCTCGTGGGAAAGAAGTACGTGCCGCTCTTCGACTGCTTCGCGTCGTGGCCGAATGCGTTCCAGGTACTCAGCGACAACTACGTGTCCGACAACGGCGGTACAGGTATCGTCCACCAGGCGCCGTCGTTTGGTGAAGACGATTACCGCGTGTGCGTCAAGTACGGCGTGACCGACAAGTTCACGCTGCCGAACCCACTGGACGACAACGGCGTGTTCACGGACCAAGTGCCGCTCGTCAAGGGGATGCACGTGAAGGCGGCAGACGACGTGATCTGCAAGGAGCTCAAGGCGAAGGACCGCCTCGTGTCCAAGGGCACGATTGTCCACAGTTACCCGTTCTGCTACCGCTCGGGCACGCCACTGATCTACCGCGCGATCCCGGGTTGGTTCGTGAACGTGGAGAAGATCCGCGACCGCATCGTGGAGAACAACAAGAAGACATACTGGGTGCCAGCGTTCGTGCAGGAGAAGCGCTTTCACAACTGGCTCGTGGACGGCAAGGACTGGAACATCTCGCGCGGCCGCTTCTGGGGCACGCCGATGCCGCTCTGGGTCAGCGACGACTTTGAAGAGGTGGTCTGCATCGGTTCGATCGCCGAGCTCGAGGAGCTCTCGGGTGAGAAGGTCACGGACCTGCATCGCGAGTTCATCGACCACATCACGATCCCATCCAAGCAGGGCAAGGGCGTGCTGCGCCGCATCCCCGAGGTGTTTGACTGTTGGTTCGAGAGTGGCTCCATGCCATACGCGCAGCAGCACTACCCGTTCGAGAACAAGGAAAAATTCGAAGGCAGCTTCCCAGCGGACTTCATCGCTGAGGGTCTCGATCAGACCCGCGGCTGGTTCTACACGCTCATGGTGCTCTCGACCGCGCTCTTCGACAAGCCGGCGTTCAAGAACCTGATCGTGAACGGTCTCTTGCTCGCCGAGGACGGCCGCAAGATGAGCAAGAGTCTGCGCAACTATGCGGACCCGACCGAGATCCTGGACAAGTACGGCGCCGACGCGCTGCGCCTCTACCTCATCAACTCACCGGCGGTGCGCGCTGAGCCGGTGCGCTTCGCGGCGGCCGGTGTGTTTGGTGTGATCCGTGAGCTGTTCCTGCCGTGGTTCAACTCGGCGCGCTTCTTCGCGCAGAACGCTGCACGCCTGCAGGAGAGCACGGGCGTGGCGTTCGTGCCGAGTCAGGAGGAGGCGCTCGCGTCGACGAACGACATGGACTCGTGGATCATCGCGGCGCTGCACAACCTGATCAAGTTTGTGCACCAGGAGATGTCGGCCTACCGCCTCTACACGGTCGTGCCGCGCCTCGTGGACTTTATCAACCAGCTCACCAAGTGGTACGTGCGTCTGAACCGTCTGCGTCTCAAGGGCAGCGCTGGCAACGAGGAGGCGCACATTGCGCTCTCGGCGCTCTACGAAGCGCTGTACACGCTCACGAAGCTGATGGCGCCATTCACGCCGTTCTTTGCCGAGTACATGTACCAGTTCCTGCGCCAGTTCCACCCGTCGGTGGTGAACCAGGTCACGGGCCTTGCAGAGGACGCGGACGGCGTCGCCAAGAGCGTGCACTTCCTCATGCTACCGGACTTTGATGCGACGCGCATCGACGAGAACGTGGAGACGCGCATGAAGAACCTGCAGGACGTGATCGAGATGGGCCGCGTGGTGCGCGAACGCCGCACGATCTCGCTCAAGAATCCGGTGCAGAAAGTGCTCGTGGTGTCGACCGATAAGGCGGCGCTCGACGGCCTGGAGCTGCTCAAGACGTACATCTACGACGAGCTCAACATGCGTAACCTGGAGTTCACGACGAACGACAAGGAGTGGTGCGTGCTTAAGGCCGAGGCGAACAGCAAGGCGCTAGGTAAGCGCCTCGGCAAGGCGCTCGGCGGCGTGCGCAAGCAGGTGGAGCAGCTCTCGCACGACGACGTTAGCGCGTTCCTGGCCACGAAGAGCGTGACGCTCGGCGAGCACGTGCTCTCGGGCGACGACGTACTCGTGAAGCGCGAATTCAAGGGCGACACGAAGATCTACGAAGCCGACGTGTCGGCCTCGGGCAACCTGACGGTGATCATCGACACCCGCGAGGACGAGCAGCTCAAGATGCAGGGCTGCGCGCGCGAGTTCATCACGCGCGTGCAGAAGTTGCGCAAGAAGGCCGGTCTTGTGCTTCAAGACAAGATCCAGGTGTACTTTGCGGAACAGGAGGGCTCGAGCGCGATCACCACGGCGCTCAAGGCGTTCCTGAGCACGGTCACGGCGCCGCTGGGCACGACCCCTGCGCCGCTGTCGCTAATGCCGAGCCACGCGGTGACCATTATCACGGAGGAGGCGCAGTTTGCGGACTCGTCGATCTCGATCGTCGTGACGCGTCCGGCCGTGTTCTTCGCGACCGACGCCGCGCTCGTGAACGGCTCGGCCGTGGCCGCCGAGGACATCAAGGCGTACGTCGCGTCGATGGAGTACGCGGACGTGAAGGCGGCGCTGGTGGCCGATGGCGCGCTGACCATCCAGGTGCAGGAGAACAAGGTGACGCTGCGCCACAAGCAGGAGCTCTTCCTGGACGCCAAGGAGCTCGCGGCGGCCTCCAGCAACGCCGACCTCCAATGGCTCTTCGCGTCGAGTGCTTAGATTCATTCATTTAGTCAAAATGCGTGTTTTACACTTTTTTTCTCTTCTTCCTAGGCTCCGAAACCATTCATCCCATAGGCACTTATTCACAAACATTTATTTGTATGAGAGAATGCAAACGCAGAATCAAAACTGACCACGGGCTAATAAGTAATTTGGTGTTTATAGTTTAGAAAAAAGCAGAGGCTGATTCTGAAGCCTGCGGTTGCCATTGCAGCAACCACACATACGCCATGCAGAATGAAAATCATGAAAAGAAATACACTCAGGCTTCTTTCTTCCCAGCCTTGATCATTAACGTCACAGTTCACTCGCTCATTCAATTATTGGGAGTGCTGAAGTGGTGCTGGAGCCAGTCGTAGGACACAAGCACGATGCCGAACTGCGGCGCGATGCGGCCCACGCGCGGCCCCCAGCCGGCGAAGAGCGCGTTCATGCCGCCCTCGCTGTACACCTGCTGGAGCGTGCCGACGAACCCGAGCGACGGCACGGCCCCTCGCGACTGCATGCGCGTCTTCAGCACGTCCAGCGGCGTCGAGAAGAACGCGGCCGGGATGCCCGCGGTGGACGCCGCCGCCATCGCCCAGCCGAGCGACGAGCCGTCCTCAATCTGCAGTTTGCGCTTCGAGTAGTCGTAAAGTGTAAAGTACGTGGCCGCGAACATCACGTCTCGCGCCACGCAGGCGCTGTAGCCGCGATATACCCCTCGCAGACCCAGTTCGCGGATCACCCCTGCGGCATTTAGCGAACTGTCGATCTGCATGCGCACCTTGACGATCTCGACCGGGTTCATCACCACGGACTGCGTGATCCCGGAGCATACTGCGGACGCCAGCGACGCCACGAACGCGTTCGGGTCCGCGAATTTGCCCTTGACGTACTCTCGCGTGGCCAGCGACACGGCTTTATCTGGCACGGTGCCGCAGAGCTGCGGTCCCAATCCTTTGTAGAAAGACACGACGCCCTCGTGCTTGATGATGTTGTTCAGGACCTGCACGGCGGAGCTCGAGACGCGGCTGTGCTGCATGCGCGTCTTGACCACGTCGACCGGATATACTGCGATGATACCGCCCATACCGGCGGTGGCGCCGATCCACATGGACTGGAACACGCTCTGTGACGCCTTGTGCTGTGGACGCACGGTGACAGTGGCGGTGGTAGCAGAAGCCGAAGCAGAAGGCGTGAGCGATCGGGTCTGGTGGGTTCGAAGTGCCATGAGTGCTGTTTTGATACTGGTGGTGCTGCCTCCCCTGCTTGTGGTCTGGTCTGGTCTGGATTGCGGGTGCTGATGCTGGGTCTGCTGTGTGAATAGAGAATGACAGGCAAAATGTGGGTGAGTCCTCTGGTTGGTGGTCACTTGCACGTGTGCTTCTCGCGGGTTTTCCTGAGTGGCGATGACGGTGATGGGCATCCTGCAATACGCAGCAAGCAAACAGAGAGCACGCAAGTAAAACACCATCAAATCAACTCACATTGCGGCGTTGCTTGGTGCAGGCGTGCTGGTGCGAAACGTGACGTCGCGGGTGGAACAAAGACGCGGAAGTGATAGTGGCTGAGTGTGTTTGCGCAGTCGGTCCAACTAGAAATGGATTTATCTACTGCTGCTGTTACGTGAGTGAGCCCGGCGGTGCAAATTCTGAAGTGACCCACTAACCAAGTCGGGCGGTTGATGTAGATGCGCGCGATGACAGACCGGACCCACGGCCCTGCGTCACTTGCATGGATCGACTGGCCCGCCTTTGTGGGCTGGGCATCGACGTCACACGGTCTGGTTTGACACATTCCGAAAAGCTCAGCACGAGCTGCTCGATGACGATGTGCGTCGACGCTGTCACGGCCAATCATCGCACGCCACATCGCCCTAATATCTTAACTCAGTGGATTGCTTTTTGAACAAATGCATCGAAGCTCAAGCTTCCGCACTGGAATGTGATAACTCATCTGAATGAGACATGCCATATGTTTTCGGACCATGCACATGGATGCCATGACCGACCAGATATACATATGTACACGATATATCATTCTGTGTGTATATTTTGAAATTCGTCAGTGTCGTAGTTGGATAGATGTGATAAATGTATACAAACCGGAGCAGCAACAACAAATCGAGGTCTCGTCTGTTGATTTTGTATTTAAGAACAGTTCCGGATAGTTGGTTATGGATACACTTGGTTGTAGCGTCTATTTGTTTGTTAAATCCGACAACCCCGCACCAAATTACCCACCGATCCCACCCAGATGGCGGCAATTTCATCTGACAGCCTGTATGACGCTCTACATCTGTCTGTGGAGCAGTCGATAGGACTGCCAAAGATTGTGGATCGGTCCTACATCTGCTGTGCTCTCTCTTGTGTCGAGCGCCGTTTGGGACATACTGTAGAGCGTTTCTGACGTGCTGCTTTTTGCACCTTCACACCAGCCCGCCACGTGAGTCAATCTGCCAAACGAAGTGCTCCAAAAGCCTCAGTCGAGTACGAGCAGTTGGACGAAGGACCAGCAAGCAACCAACCACTAGGAAAGGAGAGCAGCGCAGCGATGGTGACCTTCGACTCGTTCACGGGCTTGGCGTACCAGGCGTTCATCGTATCGCCGGCGATCTCGTGGATCCTGCAGCCGGGCCGCTTCTCCAAGCAGCGCGGCTTCGTCTATGCCGTGTCGTTCCTCGTGGCGCTCGCAGCGATCTCCATCGTAAGAAGCACTCTTGCTGAGAACAAAGGTTGGTGGTACTTACCATATGTGCACTGTAGTAACTGATATTTCTCTTCTCTTCTTGTTTTACTGCTTTGCGATGAGCGCAGTACATGCAGTTCAAGGAGCAGGAGTCCAACTTCTACCACGTGATCGGCGCGCCGCGCGACGCGGGGTTTGGCGACATCAAGAAGGCCTTCCGCGCGCGCTCTATCGACCTGCACCCGGACAAGAACCCGTCGCCGACTGCGGTCGCGGATTTCAACCGTCTGCGTCTTGCGCTCGATGTGCGTTAGTTATTATTGGGGATCATGTTGTGCTGGAATGAGTGGCGTGACGCATGCTCACTCTTGTTGTATGTGCGATCTGTTCTGTTGGCCCGCGCAGGTGCTGGGCGATGCGCAAAAGCGTGCGTTGTACGATTTGTTTGGTGAAGGCGCGGTGTTGAAGGAGCTCAGCGCCGTGCAGATTGAGTCCGTCATCGGCGCGCTGTCGTTCTACGCGTTCTGGGGCGTGCTGACGTTTGTGCTGACGCTCAGCGAGGCTGCGCGCGACGCTCGCGCCTGGTCGTTCGCGGGCGGCATCTTGTTCTTCATTTTGGAGATCAACGTGATCTTTGGCGGGCTACAGCTGCCGTCCTCGCTCTTCCCGTACACGACCGTGTTTGAGTTCACGATGCTGCTGCGCGCGGCGTTCCCGCCGTTCATGAACGGCGCGCGAGCGATCGGTGGCTACTTCTACCGCAGCCTCGCCCAAGAGAACTTTGCGTTGGGGATTGAACTGCTCAACAGCAACAGGGTATGTTGCTGCTGTGTTTGTTGTGTGTGATTGGAATGAGCTCTTTCGCTGACAAACGTGCTGCTTCACTTGTGTATATGTGACCCGAACATTAGGCGATTCTGCTCTCAATGCGTCAGCTCCAGGGTGAGGTCGCTTCGACTCGTCGTCGCCCAGGTCCAAGCACTGTCGTGAAGCCGGATGCGCCGCCGCCAGGTGCGCGCCGAAGAATGAAATTTGACAAGCATGCCGCGCCTGCAGGACAGCAGCAACAGCCGCATGCGTCTGCGTCTGCGGCAGCTGACCAAGAGCTGTCGGCTCCTGCGGACGAGCAGCCGGACCTGCTCAACCCAGAGCCAGAAGTGCAGAAGGCGCCAGGATTCGCGATCCCGAACTTTGTGTATGCGATTGGGTTTTACTTGGCGGTCAACTACTTCTTCGGGTGAGTTACGTATTGACTAGGTGGGTAGAGTGAGAGTTCGTAATGGCGGTGCCTATTCATCTGTTCAAAATCAACGATCATTCAGGACGACAGCCAT
>JALBZD010001088.1:0-10859 GCA_038050675.1 Globisporangium cylindrosporum | reverse complement strand
GGCGTTCGGACTGATTGGTGGTTGGTGTCCCTCCAACCTACATGAAAAGCTGGTCAAAAAATAAATAAATCGGTTTTGGAAGGGTATGTCATTTTAGTGGTGTCTCAATTTGGGGGGTTTGCCTGTAGTGCCAATGAAATGAATGTGTTCAGTTATTTTGAAGATTTTGTACCTCTTCATAATTTAAGCTCTCAATCATTTGAATAAATTGTAAGATCATAAAGATGCTAACTTATGGTATATACTGTAAGAAACAAAATAACCCCCAAATCTTGGCTTGCTGCTGTAGATGTGAGATCTTCTCAGCAGAATCTTTACCTGGGGTCACAATGCAGAGTCCCTAGACAGCGACCTCGAAATCCTCAATGTGACTGGGATGAACGCTGGCATGTAAGCATGCCTGATGAATGGATGAAGATGGCGATCCTGGATGAAGAAATTGATACTGAGAACGCTCTGTTCATTTGATATGTACGACTTTGCGCTCGACTCATGCGGTGGATCCAAGCCGATCAGGAAGGTGAAGAACGTTGAACAGTGCTTGAGCGTACCCTGAGACAACAAACCTCGCGAGGCCTTGGGTTCTCGGGCCTCTTTCTCTTGTCATGTTAGTTACTTGCAACGCACTCATCTATCATCCACGATGGCATACTCGGCATTGTCTCTTTCGTTGAAGTGAAATGGCATGGAATACGATACCGATATACGAAGCAGTCAGCATTTCTTATTTCTTGCTTTAACATGGATGAAAATGCACGGGTGGATGGTGTAGAAAGAATGATGCAGGTTTCAGAATCTTGGTGAAGCTAGTGTGGTACAGTATACAAGTACGTGTACAAAAGGAGTGAAAATGACTTGACGGACCAGAGAGATCTTCTTCGTCCCTGTCCAGTCAGTTCACGCACTCACTCAGTCGATCGATCAGTCGGTCGCTCCGTAGCTGTTCGTTTTCGAAGAGCTCCCTCCATTACGCGTCGATGCCGGCGCGGGCTCCTGAGATCGGCGTCATCGCGTTGCCCGCCGCACTTGTGCCGAGACACGTGCGCGCGACGTCGTCAAACACTTCTTTAATCTCGCTCGAGCACTCGAGGTACTCCTGCTCCCAGAACTTGTAGCTCTTGTTGCGGATCAGCTCGATGAACGTCACCAGCAAACCCCACTGCAATTCAAAACAAAATAAGCGCAAGCGTTAGTTACCAGAAGATCAACAATCAACATCACAACACGAAGAACTACAGCACGGGACTCACTGGGTGAGGACGGTTCGCGATCAGACGTTCAATCAGCACACGCGTGATCTGCTCCTTGACCATCTTGTTGTTCGAATACGAGAACAGGTACAGGATCACACAGCTAAAGTAGTGTGTGTGGCTGTTCGGGTAGCGCAGGTGGTTTGCCAGTGAGCTGAAGTACCAGTAGCGGCCTTCCGCGTCCAGCTCGTCCGCGAGGAAGCGGAACACGTCCATCGACGCGCTTTGCTCAAACTTCACGGTCGTGCCGTTCTTCGCAGCGGCGTCCACTGGCGTGGACGACGAGTTCGCCATCTCCACGATCGCTTCCTTGCCCAAGTACAGCACGAGCGCGTTCAGCGCTGGCACAAAAAACTTGCACGCGCCAGGGTCGCGCTCTAGCTGGCTCTGTGGACGCATCAGCTTCGAGATCAAGTCAGCAGGGAACACTGCCGCGCGGTTCGACGTCGCGCGAAGGAATTCGTCCACGTAGTCCTTGATTCCGTTGTGCGCGAGCGCACTGCCCCATGCAGGCATCAGTCGTGGTGACACACTCACTTCTGGCAGCTGCGAGACCTGGAGACCGAGCGTCAGCGGATCTGGCAGACGCATCGAGCGAGAGAACGCCGACAGGATCACGTTGCGCAGCTGCACGCAGGACGCCGGCAGCACGTCGCAGAAGCTCGTGTAGAAGTCGCTTAAAAAATCCGGGTAGTCGTGCAGAAGCACCAGGATGATGCGCACCGTGCCCTTGTACAGACTCTCGATCGACGCGCTCATGGGCTGCACGTTTGAGTGGCGGATGAATGGCTCAATGAACACCAGCAGGTTCATGATCAGACGGTGCAGAATCTGCCACCCGCGCTGCTGCTTGGCGCGCAGCAACAGCGGCATGAAGCAACGGTGCGAGATCAGCTCGGTCCATGCAAACACGAACCCAGGGAGCACCATCGGCTGCAGCGTGTTGTACGCGCTTGCAAACGTGTTGAGCACCTGGAGGTGGATCGCGTCCAGCACGGGTTCCTGCACCGTCAGCTCCTTCATGAGGTTCACAAACATGCGGAAGAACACGCGCTGGTCGAACGGCGCTTTCTTCTTGCGCGACATGTCGTGCGACGCAACGAGCACGTTCGCGATCGCGCCGACCGCGTGGTTCAGCACCTGGAGCTTCGCGTTCGCGTTCGGGTCCAGGTACTTAACGAGCAGCGACATGAGGTGCGTTAGCGCGTCGATCACCGAGTAGTTCAGCGGCGCCTTCGTGCCGTTCGTCAGACCCGACAGGTCATTCGAGAACGTGTTTTTCAAACACGCGTCCACGCACAGCTCCGTGCCAAACTTGAAGAAGAGCGAGATGCTCTCGTCGTCGTTTAGTAGACCGTACTGCTTGAGCATCTGGATGTACTGCGCGTGGATCTTCGAGTTACCCGTCGGCTCCTTGTATATCGCGATCCAGTGTTCAAGCGCATTGCTGACTGTGTGGCGGAACGCCGCGTGCTCTTGTACCGGGTTGCGCTCCACCGCCTTGCCGATCGAGCCGAGGCTCTTCGTACGCGCGAGCACCTTCTGGGTACGCGCTTGCTCCAAGAGAGTCGCGAGGATCTGCACGTTCTTGTTCGCTGACGCGCCGTGGCGTTCAACAATGCGCGCAAGCGCGTCCAGCGTGTTTGGTACCTGCTTCACCAGGTTCACGTGCTCCATTGGGATGCACTGGCGGATGATGTGCACTGCAAACTCGATCGCGACGCTGTTGCGCTCCATATTGCGCGTCAAATACAGGTCAAACTCCGCAATGTCGACCACTTTGAAGCGCACGAGCGCGACCATGATCTCGCAGTGCAGCTTCAACTTGTCTTCCACTGGCGCGCGAAGCACCCACGCGACGATCTCTTTCTTCAGCTTGTCGCAGCTGTGCGAGAGAGCGTCGAGTGAGCTCACGAGGATCTCCAGGAACAGCTCGTCGCCACGTCCGCCGCCAAGCTCGTACATGCACTTGACGATGCGGTGACCGATCTTCAGGCACGCCTCGTCGCGAAGGGGTGGCTTCACGCCTGCACCAATCGCGCGCACTTCACGGAGCACAGCAAACACCTCGCTCTCAGCAGGAATCGCGAGGAGCGACGGGATGTCGCGCTGGGCAGCAGCCGCCTGACGCACCACGTTCTGCACAAACATCTCAAACTTCTCCATCAAGCCCGCGAATCGGTCGAGCGCAGCCGCGACACTCACGCCGCTCGCGTCGGAGGCGCCAGGTGCCACGAGCGAGTCTTTTTCCATCGGAAGGCCACCCGCACCAGGCACGCTCGGATATCCACCCGCGCGCGAGATCGGCATCGAAGTGGGTCGCGGGATGCGCTGAAACGCTTCGTACACCACAAGCTGCATGTGTGGGACACCACTCACCTTTGGCTTAAACACTTCCGGCAAGTTCGCTGGCGACTGGTGCGACGCGCCTTCAAAGAAGTGCACGCCCTCGGCCGGTTTGCCCTGCAGTTGCTGCTGGTAGCGGCGTCGCGATGCATACGCAGCGCCGAGCGCTTCGTCAATGTCGCGCATCGCCTTCTCGGAGGACGCCTTCTCGATCAGCATGCAGCCCAAGTCTGTGTTCTCGTTCGAGCAAACCTGGATGACGTGCTCGATCTGCTGCGGATCGCCAGCGCTCGCAGGGATGAGCGTGCGAAGGTGGGTCGCGATCGAGTTGCGCAGCGGCTCCTTTGCCGTGATCAGCGCGAGCGAGCCCGACATGCTCGCGACCATCAAGTGCGCCGCCTTGCGCATCTTCACGTCATCCACTTCGGTCGCAAAGTCCTTCAGCACGATCTCGCGCGTCGTGATACACGCGATCGTGACGCTGCGCTCGACCACGGGCGAGATGACTTCGCGGATTGCGCGGTCGACCGCCAGCGGCACCAGGCGACGCAAGTTCACGTTGTGCAGCGGCAGGTCGGGGTTCACAGCGACGTAGGACGCCAGGTTCGGGATCACCGTCGACTCAGACACCGACGAGTTCAACGAGGCGTACGCGCCGCCAGGAGGCGGGCTCGCGGACGGCGCGAACCCGTCCTTGCCCATGCCGGGCTTCAGTGGCTTCGATGGCGTTGTAGCGCCCGAGCCAGGCAGCGGCTTCTGACCGAGCTTCTGCATTGGAGGAGGCGTCGCGGTGCGCGGCACTTTCGGCACTTTCACGTTGAAGTCTGGGTTGTTGAAGCGCGGCGGCGTCAAACGAGTGTGTAGCAAGTTCGCCTTGCGCTGGTCCTCGACATTCAGTTTGAACGACTTGAAGAGCACCTCGATCTCGAACTTGAGGTTCAGCTTCAGGTCCGGCACGTTGTAGATCTCGCTCATGGCGTGGATCATGCCCATGATCCACGGGTTTGGTGGCTTGAAGATCTTCGACTTCTTGCAGCCCTCAAGGATCTTCGCGACGAACGGCGTCACGGCCAGCAAGTGGCCAGTCTCGTAGCCCACGTAGAGTAGCTCCTTGATGTCCAGGTCACGTTGCAGCAGCGGCTTGTTGCGCGAAAGCGTAAACACGCCAAGCCACGACCCCAAGTTCTTCAGCAGCGAGCGCTGCTGCGAGTTCGTCGTGATCGTGCCCGACGTCAGCAGCTTGCGCGCGTTCTGCAACGTGCGCTTCAGGATCTCCTTCTCCAAGTCGGGACGCATGAGCTTCTCGATGAAGATGAGGTACACCGTGTGGTAGTTGGGCTGCGTCGAGATGCGTTTGACCACGAGATAGTTCGCAAGCCACGCGTGATACGAGTCCAGCAGCATCTTCCGCACTTCCGGGATCTTTGCGTCGAGGTTCGAGATCGACATGTTGTTCACGATGAAGTGGATACGGTCCTTGATGTTCTCGTCTGGCTGCGTGATCACTTCGTCGTCGTCCACCTTGCTGGATTCGTGGAAAATGTGGTCCACCTCCAGCACTGCAGGCGGCGGTGTCTGCTGTGGGGTCGTGATCAGCTTTGGGGACGTCGACGTCGCGCTGCGGTTCATCAGACCCTGCACGCCGAGCATCGAGAAGCCATCGTCGCTGCTGTTCGCTTGTAGCAGCTTGGACGGCGTCAGCGCCTTGGAACTCCCACCGACTCCGTTGTCTCCAAACGACGCAGAAGGAGAGCTACTTGGTGGTGGGGACGACGCAGCCGTAGCAGCTGCACCACCAGAGAACGCGGTCGCTCCGCCAATGCTCAGCGGTGGCAGCTTGCCGCTCGCATCCACGCTCAGGTCACCACCAAGCGCGCCGGCACCAGCTCCTCCCAGCTCCGGCGCTTTCCCAGAGAGCGCAATCGAGCGCGTCACCTGGTTCACCTGCCGCATGATCTCCGGCAGCGCGTGCTGCAAGTGCGGGATCTGGGACAAGTTCGTGCAGTACGCCGGCAATTCGCGCAGTCGTGGAACAAACTGCTGCAGTGCGCACGCGCCAAAGAAGAAGAACTTGGAGTTCACAGGTTCACGGAGACTCTCGAGCACTGAGCGTAGCGCAGTCTGTAAAAAGTTGGGCGGCAACACTTGGTGCTCAATGAGCTTGCCAAAGAGCACACCCGTGATGCGCAGCTCCATCTCCGGGTACCGCGGGAAGAAGCGATACTCGTCAAAGAGATTGTGAATCATGCAGTAGAAGATCTGGCGCTCACGCTCGTCCCGCGAGCTCTGGAAGCGCTTGAGCATCGCCACCACGTCATTGATGTTCTGCTCCGACGTGTAGATCTGCTGAAAGTACGCGTTCGCCTGCTCTTCAATCATCTCGGCCGTGAACGCCGGCGCTTCCGTCGCACTCGGCGTCTCGCTCGTTCCGTTGAGGGCCGTGACGCCTCCCCCGACGCCTCCCCCGACGCCACCGGTCGCTCCCGCAGTCGCGTCCGATTGCGCGCGCGTCGCAGCCGAGATCACCGGGTGGGTCTCCATACAGAGCGTAATGATGCGCTTAAGCTCGTTCGAGATCGTCTGTGGGAGCGCGGCCTGCACCGCCATGATGCACTTGAGAATCACCGCGAGCGACTCAATCGAGAGCAAGTGGCCCGTCTGCGGGGTGATGCTTCCTTTTGGGATCGCGCGCGCATAATTACGGTGCACAAACGCCAGGCACGACGTCGCAAACGCCGTGCGCTGGGTCGCCAGGCGTTCGACCAGCCAGGTCTCCAGGTTCAGCACTTCGTGGTTCGCGCCGATCGTCGCGAGTGCGATCGCAAACGAAAAGTAGTTCGAGTGGATCGCAGACGCGAACGCGTCGCCCGTGTTACGGAAGAGCGCAAACAAGCGCGACACGATCTGCGGCGACGTCGCCGCATAGAAGCACTTGACACTCGCATACAGCACGAGCTTGGGGGAGACTGACCAGAGGTGACGCATGATCAGCGGCGTGTTCGGGCGACCCATGATGTACGTGCTGAACAGGTCCGAGAAGAGATCGTCGCGCAAACTGTTCCAGCGCGGCTGCGCCTGCGCCAGGTTCGCGATCAGCACGTCCGGACAGGTCTTCATCGCTGAGTCAAAGAGGCGGCGCACGTCGGCGTAGCAGTCCTTCTCCGAGATGTTGAGCAGCGTCTCGACGGCGTCCAGTGAGAACCAGACGCAGTTCTTCGGTACGGCCGACGCGTCGCCGCCTTCGAACGGCGCGACCTTGTTGGGCGATTCCGCAAACGAGATCACCTCCGGTGGCGACTCGATCGCGGCCCTGAAGAAGCTCAGCTGCGCGCGGCTGTGTGTCCACGGACGCAGCAGCGTCGCGATGCGGAACTTGGTTTGCGAGAACTTCTGGAAGCCCGTGATCAAGATGCGCAGCTGCGCCGGGTTCTGGATGTCCAAGTCCTCGCGATCCAATTTCTCCGCGACTTTTGTCCACTTAATCGAGCTGTAGTCCTTCTGCAGCACCTCCGCGATCACGTCCAAGTTCCAGTTGCGCTCGCTACTCACAGTGTCCACCACCGTCGCGCCTTCGTTCGTCGCGCCGGGGAGATCGTAGTCGAATGATAAATTAGCCATGAGCGTCGCGCCGTTGCCAGCGTCCATGCCCGTGTACGTGCGCGAGATCATCACGAGCATCCCTGCCATCTGCGCAGGCGGGATCGTCGGCGCGTTCTCCAGTCCGGCCTCCGCGAGCAGCGTGCGGAACGCCTTGGGCGACGCCGTCGACGAGTACCCCACGTCCTCCATGAGTTCGTAGAAGAGACAGCTGGACGACACGTCCGAGATCAGTTTGTTCAAGAGATCCGGCTCCACGATCGGCACGCAGTCCACGTGGTCCGGGTCACCCATGGTCAGCGGCGCGATCTCCATGGACCCCATGTCGTTCGGGTGCGCCGCCGAGATGCTCGCGAGGAACGAGTCCGTCTCGCCAATGTCCGAGTGGAACTCCTCCTTCATGCGCAGCACGAACACGAGCGAGTGGAGCACGTCGGACGGCAGCTTCGAACCGCACGTCGAGATCTCCGGGATCTTGGTGCGCAGAAACTTGATCGCTTCTGCGGCGCTCTCGGCGTTCTCGCCCTGCGCGAACGCGAGTCCGACCGTGACTTGCTGCGGGAGACTCAGCTTGAGCGTTTTGCAAAAGAGGTTGAGAAACTCTTCCGTTACTAAACGCCCGGGGGACGACGCAGAGGAAGTGGCGCCGTTGGCAACGGCAGCTCGCTTCGTGTCCTGCGAGCTTCCTTCAATAGCCTACAGTAACCGTAATGATAGATCCCCAACATCCGTGAGTCATCTAAATTATTGCGAAGACCATGTTGCTGGCTGCTTGCTTGTTTGCTTACCTCGCAGATAAACGTCGTAAAGTTCGGTCGAGACGACGCCTGCGCGATCTCGTGCGTGAGCAATTGGATCTTGAGCGCGTCGCGGGTCTGGTTGCGTGGGTCGCGGAAGTCGATGTCTTTCACTAGACAGTTGAGCAAGAAAATGCGCGCATCTTCTCCATACAGTCCAACCAACTGCAATCGCGCACACACAGAACACAAATACAAACACGCCCTTGTTAGTAAACACACATGCACAAGCAGACATGAACACACTATCTTGTCGCGCATATAATCAATCACACAAAGCAAAAGCGTATTTTCCAACACAACGAGATCTTTTTTTCTCTCATTTGCGCCAAAGGGGGGAGGAGGGGGGAAGCACGCACGACGCACCTGGTTGAGCTCGGCGACGTTGGTCTTGAAGTTCTTCTTGCTGAGGTTCGTGACGAGGTAGTGGATCTGCCAGAAGAGCGGCGACGCGAAGGACACCATGGCTCTCGCTCGCCTTCTTCTTGTTGTTGTTTGTTGTTTTCCTTCCTTCCTACGGCGCTTGCACTTGCACTGGTGGATGGATTCGAATGAAGAGCTCAACAAGGGGGAAGGAAATTTGCGGTTTGCGGGTGTGCGGGGAGAAAACGTCAACTGGGCGGAGTGGACCACATAGCGAACAGCTGACACGCACTCCTGGTTGTACTTGAATAAACTAAGTGGACGGGTGGATCCACTCGACTGGTGCTTTTTGGACATGCTTTCCGAGCCATTCTCTGTCCGATTTCGACAGTGAGACTTGAAAAGCAGAGCGGATACTCTCAAAATGCGCCAATCAAAAGACGTGCAGAATTTATTGTGTGGACGTAAGTGTGTACCAAAATAGGAGTGTACCACGTTGTCGATTGTTGACATCCTAGTACACACTTGAGTACACAGAGTCACTTGGCAGACGGTACACACTCGCGTACACTATATCAAGTGGGAGTGGGCTTTTTGCGTGACGCTGCCAGACGGAGCAAGCACGCCCAAGCAAGCAGGGACAGCGGCAGCAGACGGCGAAGAGCGAGAGCGAGCGTCGCCATCTCCAGCGCCACCCCCATCGTCTCTGCTGCAGATATGGCGCCCGTGCCCGTGCCGCCGCACGCGATCCACTTCGACGCGGCGCCTGAGGCCAGCGACTTCTTCTTCGGGAGCGTGCTGGGCCAGGGCTCATACGCCAAGGTGCGTCTCGCGCTCATTCCCTCTCGCCAAAAGCTCCGTTGCGTTGGGAGTCAGCTGGGCGCCCGTAATTCGTCTGGCTGATCAGCTAACCGTGCTCCTGTTTGTGATTTATAGGTCTTCCATGCGCGCATGAAGAAGAACAAGATGGACTTCGCGGTCAAAGTGATGGACCAGGGCTTTATCCGCAAGGAGAACAAGGCGGCATTCGTGCTCACGGAGCGTAAAGTCATGTCCCGCTTATCGCACCCCAACATCGTTAAGTTCTACTGCAGCTTCCGGGTGAGTACTCTAGCCATCTGCATTCAATGCAGCACATATGTCCCTTGTATCAATATCATGCTAATGCTCGGATTACAATATGTGTGATATGCGTGTGCTCTCTCATTCATCCGAACGCTACTATAGGACAGCCAGAGTCTGTACTTGGCGATGGAGCTGTGCCGTGGTGGCGACCTCTATGGCTTGATCAGGTACTGTTCCTTTCGTGATTCGCTGTGTCCTTTCTGTTGTTGGTGCGAGTGCGTGGCAAAGTGTAGCCATACCGTGGCGAGCCACTTGCGTACCCCTCCATTTTGCTGATGCTGATGTGCGCTTCCGATTGTTTCCATATTGCGTTGTGTCGCATATTTTCTCTGTCGATTCCAATTCAGAGATGAGTTCAAGCGCAACTACGACAACGGCGTGGCCGACACCGCGTGCTCGCTCGAGATGACGCGCTTCTACGTCGCGGAGATTGTCCAAGCGCTCGAGTACATGCACTCCAAGGTGTGAAGACCAAGGCGTCTTACACTTATGTGTGTCTGTCACCATGAGAAGCTCATATCTTGTGTTTGTTTGATATGTGTGTGTGGTGTGTGTGCAGCATGTGATCCATCGCGACCTCAAGCCGGACAACCTGCTGCTCAGTGAGGACGGCCACCTCAAGGTGACGGACTTTGGTACGGCGAAGGACCAAGACGACACGAACAACGACCTCAACCAGTTCTGTGGTACGGTGTCGTACGTGTCGCCAGAGGTGCTGCATGACAAGCCCGCAACAAGAGCGTGCGATCTCTGGGCACTTGGCTGCATTATCTTCCAGGTAGGAGGGGCGCTAGAAAATTGGTGCTCTTGACGTTGTTTGTTTGGCTCGAAACTCATTTTGCTTCTCTATGTATGTATTTGTGCGTGAACGCAGATGCTCACTGGCCGCACGCCGTTTGTCGCTGAGAACGACTACCTGACTTTCCAAGTGGTATGTACAATCACTTGTGATAGCCTCGGCAGTCTTGACTTTGTATCCTGAACTCTGTATTCGTTTTCTGTTTG
The DNA here is from genome assembly GCA_038050675.1 of Globisporangium cylindrosporum. Classification (NCBI taxonomy): domain Eukaryota; phylum Oomycota; class Peronosporomycetes; order Pythiales; family Pythiaceae; genus Globisporangium; species Globisporangium cylindrosporum. Next base: position 376 of record JALBZD010001088.1, on the reverse strand, counting down.
TCTGGCTGTCTCTCTGATCATTTCTTTAGATCATTAACCATTCGAGCGACAAGTTTGACTTTCCAGCGTCCGTGCCAGAAGATGCCCAGGATTTGATCCGGAGACTGCTCATTCAGGTGAGCGAGCGCAAAAAGAATGGAATCGTCGCTAACACAATTTGTGTCGCAGAATCTGACTTGTGAACGCATTGATTTTCGCGTGTAGGAACCTTCGGAGCGTATTGGAGCTTCCCAGAACGAAGCTGGCTACTCGGAGCTGAAGGTTTGTGGGCAGTTTCTTTCACTATATTTGATGATGTGGTGTCTGTTGTTGTTGTTGTTGTTATTTGGGTTGATTGGATTTGTTCATCGTTGTGTTCCTCCCCCCCCCTTTTTTT